>JAASGW010000043.1:0-86873 GCA_023334395.1 Phytopythium sindhum
ACGACGGCCACCGCGATGAGCTTGTTGAGCTTGGGCTTCTCGGCGCTCCAGCGGTAGTAGATGCCGATGAAGAAGAGGCACGTGGCGCAGCCGAACGTGCAGCAGGCGAAGAGCGGGAAGAAGTTGCTGACCAGGTACGCGTACATGCTCCACATGTAGCAGTTGACAAACAGCATGAGCACTGGCAGCATGGACAGCAGACCGGTGCTTTTGTCGCGAATGATGCAGCGGTAGTCGGGCCACGGCGAGACGTAGAGCAGAATGGCGGTGATGACTGTCAGCACGCGGAGAAAGTCGAGCCCGGCCGACATCTTGGTGTGGAGTGCGAGCGAGCTGGGAGGTTTGGAAATGAAGAATGGAGTGCGATGCAGCACAGGACAGGGATGAGCGACCAGGAGGACGCGCCAAAGACGGACCACGGCGCCTTGTTGGCGGTTGTGCATCTCTCTATCGTCTTTAGTCTGTCACGGAGGGCGAAAGGGGCAAAGCCAAGCGGCACGCACACACTGGCGATGCAGAATGCTGAAACGCGCTCGCGACCAGTCAGTCGAGGTGAGTTTGGAGCTCAGACAATCGATCTCGACCACCTCAACGCCAAAAACATGCAGTCCGAGAGGCAAAACGCCACAACTTCTCTGTCCGAACACACGCCGACATGTTTCTACGTAAATGGGCTCTATTACATATTCAAAAATATTTATACTATTCGTGCAGCCGACAGAGGCTTCACTAGGTTTGAAATAGAATGAATTTCTACTGATTTGGCCTAATGTTGATGTCATTGGCTTCAAGGTAGACTATTCTGCTACAGATCCCCAACATAGTTCATGCCGTGGTCCTGCTCTGGGCATGTGGGCCGTGCGAAAAACCTGCACCAACATACTGTACGACCAGAGCATGGCCCAGACAGGAGGAGGGGCGAGTTTGAAGACTCTGGCCACGGTGTCGGCAGGACCGTGGTGTAGTTGGTTCTGGCTTCAATGTCGATCTCCGTCGTGGTGTCTTCGTCCATCCGCTCCTTGGCTGCTTTGCTCGGACGGTACACCCAGTACAGCAGGATCTGCGCGATGCTGAGCACCGCTCCGACTCCGTTCGAAACGATCACGAACAAATCGCTGCCGTCGACGCCAACGACGACCCAGAGACTGCCCGAGAGCAGTGCGACGACGGACATGGTGATTGGCATGGACGACGCGTCCTTGATGGCTACGACGTGGCGCATGGTCGCGAGTGGAGACGCGAACAGACAGAGGTTGGCCGCCGTTGCGAAGAAGCCGAGGATCTTCTCCACCTGGCTCCGTGGCTGGTTGGTGACCCCCGCGACGCCGATAGCGGCGTAGACGGCGATGAGCGCCGAGAAGGCAGTGACGATGGCCCAGAGCTTGCGCACGTACTGGCGGTCCTTAGAGAGCAGGTAGAAGATGGAGGAGTACGCGATGGCGATGACGCAGCCGAACAGGCAGACGGAGAAGAGCGGGAAGATGTTGCCCACGATGTAGCCATACACCGTCCACATGAAGCAGTTGCCGAACAGCGCGACGACCGGCAGGATAGACATGTCACCCGTGGACTTGTGCTTGTACATGCGATAGTAGTCCGGCGACGGGCTCAGCGCGACGCATATCGATACGACCGTCGTGAGCACATTCACCGCAGTCATCACCGCTGACGTCTCCATTCTGTCGCAACGTTTAATTAGCGCTCGGGCGTGCGATATTGTGAGAAGAAATGTCCTGCCACCTCGGAGATCGATCAGAAAGTGTGTTGCCGTCCACGGACGTTGTCGACGAGTTCAGGTGGCCGCGACGGCGTGTGTTCCCGCTTAAGTGCGATTGCGCACGACTTCAACACGTTGTCCCGTATACATGACAACGAGCACCCTCAAGACGTTGTCTCGTATTCATCTTTCGTAGGCTCTCTTTCATCTCTTGATATTTGACGTGTGGTTTACGCAGCGGTATTTTCTGAGGAGAGAAGCTTTCTCAGCCTTGGTCCGTCCCTGTCGTGCGCGGTGGGCTTGCAGTTGGAGTGCCGCGGCAACGCCGACTAGCAAGCTCTAATAGCAATACACCACGTTTAGGCTACTGTTATGGCTGCGCCGCGCTCGCAAAAAGCAAACCCACGCACCTTGCGATAACCACGTTCACTTCACGAAGGGATTGGTCGAGATCTGAGCAGCCTCACCAACATCAACTCACAAGTAACTTTCTTCGCTCGCTTCCGACTCCGCTGCCGTCGGCAGTACCATCACCAAAATATTTCGCTCGGACATGTCATCTACACCGCTGCTGAGCTCCTTAGCATCGGCGTGCGACAGCGAGCGACCGGCTACGCTTTCCCAGCACGCCTCGCTGGGGCTCTACCTGGCGTGAAGACTCGCAACCCAGGAGATCCTTTAGTGCGGCGGCGGTAAGTGGTAGGGCGGCTCGAAGGTTATCTTTGCCGATGACCGGGCATGCAGAGCCGACAGCGTACACAACGAATAAGGAGTTCTGTAGTCCATCCTCATCCAGGTCGAGGGTCTTCATCTCATCCGGCTTGACGTCATCGGGAAGGCTATCGTAGACGGCCTGCGACAGCGACAGCGTCGGCTCCTCCTTCATCTCGACCTCCACGCGTCGTCGCTCATGCTGCGCGTTCGGCGTTGCCTGCGCCGCACTCTTCGAAGAGTCTTCAGGGTTTTGGGGCGGTCTGATAATGGCGGCAACTGTCCTTTCTCGGTTGAGATCGTCAAGTGTGTTTAACCCCAATACAAAGTGGTCCGTACTATCTATGGGTCAGCCGCCGCCATCAAGCCTGAGGCTGCCAACCCAATCATTCGTGCCCTGGTTAGATCCCCAAACTAGGCTCCGTATCCTCAAAAACCAGCAGTACTCTCGGGCTTGTTGCCCTTGGAGTGATTGTCCTACGCGCTCTCTTCAGGGTTCAAAACCCGCGAGCAAGCAACACATACCAAACGCAAGGCGACATGGAGACAACGGCCCGAGGTGTGGGCGGCGGCGATGCGAGCGCAGATCTGGGTCTGACAGTGGCCACATGTGCAGACGTTGGAGCTGCTAGCGCTCCAGACGACGGGCTGTCCAATGGTGCCACTATCAATTCTGCTGACGGCGAAGAACACGGCGCAGGAACAATCGACGCGGGCTATCCAAGCAAGACGAGGAGGAAGAAGAAGGAGGAACGCGCGGGCCCGGGGTGTCGTTGTTACTCAGTTTGTCGATTGCCAGTTACTCCTTGTTCACTACTACACTTCGTCTTCATCGCTCCCGCTGACACACTCCCTCCCTTACGGGGCCGGCTTGGGCGCGCCCTCTTCCCTCTTCTGTCTCCTGGCGTCGTGCTGCTGCTTCTCCTCAAGCATCGACACTTCCACGAACTCCATGGGCCCGTCTTCCTTGACCGACTGTTACTGTTGCTGCTGCTGCTGCTCACTCCCCACCTTGTCTCCAATTTTCACATGCTCGCCGTGCCCCGCCGCGTTCGTGATCGTCTTCTTCTGAGCCTCGCCGAAGGGCGGGTGACCCGACGCATCCGTCAATCCGAGGTTGGTTCCCATCCATGCATTGAGTGTGAGGTCACGCCGATTCAATTCATCAATTCATTTCGGAGCGAGCTGTTTCCAGTGCCACTACAGGGTTCAGATCTTGGCAAGACATGTGATTGATTGACACTAATTCGGGTACAGCATCATGATACTGACGGTACAGTATCATTTCCGGTATAAGTTACCGTCAATCAACACTCCGCCAGGTAAGTCAACTCAAATAGGAATCAAGATCACGTTAATTCACTTTTCAGTCCGCGAGAGCTGCTTTTTCTCATTCTCCCATTCACCAAGAAGCGGCGAGATGGTCAAGTTGGTCGTCGCGGTCGTTGGCATTGACGACATCACCTCCGTGAACGTCGATGGCAGCGACTCGGTCATGGATCTGAAGCGGGCGATCGTGGTGGAGCAGCAGTACACGTTTCCTGTGTCGAAACTTAAGCTGTATCTCGCCAAGCTCGACAACGGCGAGTGGCTCTCGAGACAAAATGCGGAATTGACTGCGCTCCAGTAATCGACGTTTCCAGCGGATTCGCCGTATCTCGCAGCTGAGATGGACCCCTTATCACTTGTCAAAGACCATTACCCGGCAAAAATCGAGGAGCCCAGGACGATTCACGTGCTCGCGCTGCTTTCGGACGAGGCAACGGACGCGAGAACAACCGTGGGAGCGACACGTTCGATCGCTCAAGTGGGAGGGACAACCCTCCAGCCACTGCATCCTCTGCAGAAACCAGCCCTCGCCAGCAACTGGGTCTTCGCGTCTGATGAGTGTCCACAGCTCACATACGGCAACTCGCAGTTCCTCTGCGTTCCGGAACGCTATATCAAGAAGTCTAGGCTAAAAGACATGAGGCCGGGCGAAGACTTGTGGATCTATCGCCAGAAAGCAGTACAAGAGCAGTGGCATGAGATCAAACGTGATTCGCTCAACTCCGCAGCGGTTCTCTGGATCTTGAGAGCCCCCGGCGCGGGGAAGTCATGTGCGACCTATGCGTTCGCATGCGGTGTCGCCGACCGCACGCGATGGAACGTGCTGTGGATTCACCATCGACGCACGACTAGCGGGGGTGGTTTTTTGGGCGTCAAGTTTGACGGCAACGCCAAATTGACCTGTGAGTTCGAGTCACCGGACGACGTTGACAGTCTGCTTGAGTCGTCGTATGCTGTGCCGTGGTGTGAGTTGAGTCGAAATCGCTGGAGGACCTTGACAATCTACTCGCATCGTCGTTTGCTGTACCGTCGTGTGCTGCTCAGCGAGGTCTGTTCGTGTTTCTCGACGGGTACCGGAAGAAAGATCAGTCAAGTCGCTGCCTGCTTGTTCTGGAGAAGTTCATTTGGTGGCAGCACGCGCATCGATGCCACTGTCGGGTCGTGTGCGTGACGTCCATGACGACTGCCGGCAAGGGATTAAATGACACCGAGTGCCGCGTGCTTCCAACACCATCCACGATCATGCCATCGCGACAGAACGAAGGGAAGGAAATACTCGAAGCGATGTTTTTCCAGCTCTCGTCATGGCGGCTCCAGGAGTATCTGGAGGCAGTGAAGGATGACAAGTTCTTCCGCTCGGTCATGCACGACTTTGGTGTTCGGGAGATCTCGGATGTCGGTCGTCGCCAGGAACTCGTGAATGAAAAGCACTAGGTGGCAGGTGGCAGCGCGCGGCTGATGTTTGCGTTCACAACAGAGCGTGTGAAGAGGATGCTGGTGGAGGCGGTGACTGCTGTGGGTAACGCGCAAATTTATGCGTATGGCCTCGTCGGTGGCAGTTCCGAAAGTACCGTCAGTCGGTTCCTTGCTCACTATAACGTTGGTGGACAGAAGAAAGCGAAGTTCGAACCCGAAACGATGAGCGTGTTCGCAGTGCGACTGCTCGCGCTTCAACTCGGACTCGTGGCGATCATCAAGGTTACAAAGTTTTTTCCCGTAAATCCCGCGATGAACGGCCACCTGTTGGAGGCGTGGTTTGTGGCGTCGCTACGCTTCGAGGAGATCCAGTATCGATACGAGGACGAACTGAAGAAGGAGTTGTACTTGAAGCGGTGTGCAGTTGATATTTTCGATCCAAACCGGGACGTGATAACCAAGGGCTTGACAACCGCGGACGTGATCACGGACGCCGGCGGGAGTGTTGTAGGTCCAACCACGAACCTCGATCAGTGCTTTGTGCTGATTAAGTGGAACCAAGCTGGCTACGATGCGATCTGCATCGGGCGGGATGAGGAGGACCCGTCTCGCCTTCAATACATCGTCCTGCAGGTGACTCGCGCGACCACGCACAAGTACGATGTAGATCCGTTCCGCGACGTGCTCAATATGCTGAAGGAGCTCGAGGTGAACGCGGGAACTGTCGAGCTCTGGTGTGTGGTGCCTCTGGCGATTCTGGACCAGTTCGAAACCCCAGTGTCTGAGTTGTCTTGGAGCAACGTGGTCAAGACTGCGTCCCTAGGCCGGCGTCGCAGTGCACCCAGTCTGGATGTCAAGAGTCGCGTCCGCGTCGTGGGTGTTCACTATGAGTTACAGGAGAGCGCGCTTCGTCTGCAGCACGGGCAATAGGCGAAATTGCGCTGAGGATTCCACGCGCTCAACGATCTGTGGCAGTGAGTTTCTATCTGCATGAACGCCCTCTCAATACATGCTGCTGATGCGTTCTCGTGTGCAAGACCATGCGTGCGGTTGACCAGTGCAGGGCGTGTCTGTAGGTCGTCACCGGCACGAAGGCGACATCACCCCAGAGAGCACTGAAATTGGCGCCGTCTCTCGACCTGTTCGAGCCCGTCGAGGGCGTGACAGATCGCAAGCGCAGCGTGAAATCGATCGCAGCGCGTGGTGCAGTCAACGGATGTCATCAACAAGTTCAGGTAGTAACGATATTCAACGTTTTCGGGTAAGTACAATTGCGGACACCTTCAACATGTTGTCCCGTATATATGTCTGTGGGCGTATTCATGACAACGGGCGTCCTAAAGACGTTGCCCCGTATTCACCATTGCCATCATCGACTAGCCCTCATCTCTCGACTTGCATCATGTGGTTCACGCAGCGGGGGTGTCGCTGCTACCCAGTTTATCAATCGCCAGGTACGTGGCAAGCTACTCCTTGTCGATCTTGAACTCCCGGGGCGGCTCCATGGGCGACGTGATGGACACGTACTCGGGGCTCCGCACGCCGCCGTCGCCCTTGTTGGCCCTACTCTGAGTTTGAGGAGACAACACGAGCGAGAACTCGAGCTTGCTGGTCGCCACTTCGTCCAGCGGCACGGTCACGGGCAGCTGCTGCGTCTGCTGCTGATTGCGCGGGCGGAACTTGATGATGAGCGCGACCTGGACGGTGCTCAGCGCCACGCCGATCACATTGGGCGTGAGCATGAACATGTCGCCAATGACGGCGCCGAAGGTGACCCACAGGCTGCCGTTGATGACGTTCATGACGCATAGCGAGGCGGGCATGGAGGCGGCCGACCGGGTCTTGACGACGGTCTTGATTGTGTCGAGCGGGGAGGCGTACACGGCGATGTTGACGGCGACGGCGACGAAGCCCAGCACCTTCTTGACTTGCGAGTCGCTCTGGTGGGTCACGCCGTGGACGCCGAGCACCGTGTAGGCTAGCATGATGAGCAGAAAGCTCCCGACGACGGCGAAGATCTTGTGCAGCACCACGCGCTTGGTGGTATAGCGGTAGTAGATGGCTGAGAAGAAGGCGCACGTGAGACAGCCGAAGCCGTTGACGACGATCACGGGGAAGATGCTGTCGATGAGGAAGCCGTACATAGTCCAGAGGAAGCAGTTGGAGAAGAGCATGATGAGCGGCAGCAGCGACTGTGAGCCCGTCGACTTGGCGCTGATCATTCGCCGGTACTCGCGCGACGGACTCACAAGTAGCATCACGGACGAGATGGTCGTGACCACGTTCAGCACCAGCAGAACTGTCGCGTGCACCATTGTGATCTGTTACTTGGGAAGGCGAAGCGGTGCGGCGATGGAGACTGGACGCGACTCGCTCAGGACGTCGCGAATATGATAATGGCGCCGTTCAGAGCGTCCTTGGGTAGGACTCCAAGGTTCCGAGGCACGTTCTTCAGCCCCAGAGCTGCAACACTTCAACGCACACAGGTGATCGGCCAAAATTGGACATGAGAGAGATGAGAGACAAGGATAGCGACGTCCCACGAACGCGCGGATTGAGGCTGGGGGCTGTGTCTATTCTTACGGACACCTGGACGCCACTGATTGGGATGGGAAGGCGCCATGGGAGGCTGCTCGCTACAGAATTCAGGCCATGCGCTATAGATATTGCGCGGTCAACGCTGTTGAGTGACACCGAGCGAGTCGCGCACTCCTGGAGCCTGCTCAACCGACTCTCACGGCGACGGAGCGGCCTGGACGTAGTGTGGGGACCTCACCCTGGCGGCGGCGTCGTCCTCCTCGATCGCGATCTTGGTCGCCAACGCGTCCGTGCCAGCCACGACCATGCTGACCCGCTGTGCGTACTTCCCGGGTCGGTAGATCCCGTACAGCACGATCTGGATGACGCTGAGCACCGCGCCGACGGCGTTGGGCACCAGCACGAACATGTCGTCGTCGCCGATAGCGACGCTGACCCACAAGCACCCGTTGACGAGCCCGACGAACGACATCGTGATCGGCATGGACGACGCGTCCTTGACGGCTACCACGTGGCGCATGGTGGCGAGCGGCGACGCGTAGAGACAGAGGTTGAGCGCGACGGCGAAGAAGCCGAGGATCTTCTCCACCTGGTGGCGCGGCTGGTTGGTGACACCCGCGACGCCGATGGCTGCGTAGACGGCCAGGATCACTGAACAGAGCGCCGCGACGGCCCACAGCTTGAGCACGAACGCGCGATCGGGCGTGAGCATGTAGAAGACGGCCATGAAGATGATGGACGTGGTGCCGCCGAACGCGCAGACCGTGAACAGCGGCACGAAGTTGCCCACGAGGTAGCCGTAGATCATCCAGAGGTAGCAGTTGCCGAACAGCGCGGCCACCGGCAGGATGGACATGTCGCCCGTCGACTTCTGCTTGTACATGCGGTAGTAGCTCGGCGCGGGGCTCGCACCGACCGCCACGGACGTGACCGTCGTGAGCGCGCGCAGTACCGTCATGGCCGTGAACCCGCCCATTGTCGCTGGTCCAATGGCGTCGGCGTTGCTGGAGCGGATGGTGAGAGACCAACGAGGCGGCGGATTGGGAAGTGGCGAGAGGAGGAATAGCGGTAAGGAGCGCCGATCGGACGCGCAGGGACGAGCAGGGAGGTCGAGGAGATGCTCATGTGGGTGCGGCCGTTTGCGGTTCAATAGAATAGGATAATTTCGACGGAAAGTCGAAATTCGAGCGCTTCAAGTGCGACTTTCCTTTCAAATTGTAGCCTTTCGAAAGCAAAACTATAATTTCGACAGAATTGAGATTAATTCGAATAATTCCCGCAAGATTACAGGTTCAACTGTTTCTCCAGTTGGTAGAACAAGCACACGCACGACACGACGTAATACGCACAGCGCTGGCAATCTACATAATCCGCTTCCCGAATGGCGTTAACGCCGATGGCCTCCCCTCCGAGTCAGGAGGAGAGGCGCCCATCTCTCGATGCAATGTACAGTATCGATGCGTCGACTTCTGGTACTGCGCTGTCGAATGAAGGTCTCGTTTGCATACGATGTGATCGGATATCTCGCCTCCACGAACAATGTGAGCGAAGCCACGGTCCTCGTGGTGACGGTGCACCTTACCAATGATACGGTATCACTGACTTTGACCACCACGTCGGTCATTGGGGACGGTGGTGGCTGCTCATCAGCGCGTTCACTCGGGCTCGCGATCCACCGGCCTCGACTACCGAATTGATCCGGCAAGTGGAGCCGCGCCCAGTATCTTTGACGGCGACCTCTCATCCTCTCTCACGCATCTTTGATGGTCTATGGTCTCGTCCCAGTCATTCGCCGTAGGAACCTGCACTTGCAGGGGTTGGCTTGTGTGTGTTGGCGAAAGCGCCGCGCGTTGCGGTTCAAGGACGCGTGTACGAACCGCGTCACGCCTTTAGAGGTGACAGTAGCGTTGTAGTCGGTGATGTCTGTCCGAAGCCACACGTGACACGTTGCGCCGGCGGGGAGCGCATGTTCATGACTGATCCACGTGCACGCGCTCGCAATGGAGATGCTCTCCGTTTGTTCCTGCAGTCGTCGCGAACTTCGTACGAACCGGAAGCTAGCACGAGGCTGGAGGTCGCTCCTGCTCCAACCAGCATCCAGTAAACCTTACAGGTCTCGCTTGCATGTCTGCAACAAATTAACAGTGGTAATTAGCGTATTTACATCGTAACCTTAGCTCTATAGTACCGGGCACGAACGAATCCTTCCTTGTCCTCGGACTATCCGTCTCACTGCTTGGAGGAGTGCAGCACCTCGTACGCCGTCGTGGGCGTGGCCACGTCGATGGCGGGCGAGCTGTCGAGCACGACGGGCGACACGATGGCCGAGCTGATTGAGTGGATGATGGAGCCCTTGAGCTGCGCGACCGAGTCGTCGACGATGACTGGCAGGCACGGCACAGCATCCACTGGTGTCGCATTGCGGTACTTGAGGTACAGCCCGACCTGCACAATGGTGAGCAGGACACCGATCGTGTTGGGCACGAGAATGAACATGTCGCCCGAGAGGATCGAATAGGCGACCCAGAGCGAGCCGTTGGCGAGGCTCACGGAACTCAGCGCGATGGGCAGCGACGCGACCGATTTGGTGCGGATCACCTTGCGCATGGTGCCCAGCGGGGACGCGTACATGCCGATGTTGACGACCACGCTGCCGTAGCCCATGACGGTGACTACCGTGTGCGACGACTGGTGGATCGCGCCGGACTTGGCCAGGATGATGTACAGCACCGGTATGCACAGCAGCAGGATGGCCGTCGCGAACAGCTTCACGACGCGGCGGCGTGGCTTGGCCGCGAACGTGTAGAAGACGAGCGAGAAGACGGTGGTCGTGAGCACGCCGAAGGCGTTCACGACGCACACGGGGAAGATGCTGTTATCCAGCGCGCCGTACGTGGTCCACATGACCGAGTTGCCGAACAGCACAATGATCGGCAGGATGGCCACCTCGCCCGTGGCCTTGTTCCGGTAGATGCCGCGGAAGTCCGGGAACGGCGACAGGTACAGCAGTACGGACGTGACCGTCGCCACGACGTTGATGACCGCAAGCACCGTGTCCGTCGTCGTCATCGTTGGCTAAGGGGGTTGGCCCTGCGGCGATTCCTGGGTTACGGCTTGGCTTGGACAGTCCGCACGAGACGACGCGAGTTGGGGAATGGACCAGATCGGAACGAGCGATCGATCAACTGCTCGACTGGTCGACACCGCTGCTCTGAGGCGAGGCGGCCACGAGACCAAGACGCCGAGAGGGATCCTTCTCGAGTGAGGCGTGACGCCCTCGTTTAACTTGGTTTCAGTATACCATGATGGATATTTCGCGCCGCGCAACCCCCCTCCGATGGGCCGACCTCCGATTGAAGCGGCCCTATCCCAAAGGTTGGTACTGAAGCAGCACTGCGGTCTCCAGGCCACCGGTTCGAACCAAGCCAAAACGACACCGGGGTGCATCTCCTTCGTGAGTCTGTACGCCTGGTTCGGTCGCATGCTGCCTGCCGTCGGCACCAAGTGTCACGCGCCGCTTCGGACAGGTCAGCGCGGAATGCCACGCTCGTACCACCTCAAGGGGCGTGACGCCGGTTCGTAACGCCGGGAGATGCGCTCTTTTAACAGAAACGCTGCAACGAATGACGCTTTCGCGCGTGCAAGTGCAGGTTCGAGCCACAGACGATTGGGGGTGCGATAGACGGGCTCCGAGACCATCAAAGATGCGTTAGAGAGGATGAGAGGTCGTCATCAAAGGCGCGTGTGAGTGCGGCTTCACTCGCCGGATCTATGCCGGCCGCCCGGATCGCGAGCCGAGAGAGACCGGGCACGCGTGCGTGCGAGTGAGGCGCTCAAAGGGCGCGCCGCAGTGTGCAGAGGCGCACTGTACTCCGCTCCTGCCGCTCCTGTACGTGGTCACATCGACTGGTGGAAGTGCCGAGACGCCAGTCGCTCGATCTGATGGCAAAATTCGCCCGCTGGCGACTTTGGTGCGACACGAACGCTCGGGTAGGATGCGTGTGCGTGCTCTCCGCTTCTGTGGTGTCGCGGCCTACGTCACCGAGGCGCATCACGCGCGCCACTTGATGGTGAGACCTGGACCGCTTGAAGGCTCAAAGGCGGCGCTGTCTACTCTGACAAGTGTCGCCGACTGGCCCAACCGCATTCGAAATGTACACGCATCAGATTTCCATTGGAAAACAACATACACCTGCGCAGGTGCATCATTGTGACGCATAGAGTGATACTGTCACGGACGCAGTGAATTGTGTGCCTTGTCTGGTTGAATGGGTGAGAGAAGGACCGACGGCGGTGCATCACCGAGCGGCGGCGACACGACGATGGGGCGGCACCGCGAACGAGCAGTTGAAGAGCACTCGCGCTCCACAACTGCACTGGGAATAAGACAAGCGGTACGGTCCGACCCTGGCTTTGCTCTTCATCTGTGCGACCGATTCCCCCAACTTTAACTATACACTGATCATTGGCGTCTGAGTCTGAGTGGACTGCGATGGTGCACACGCGACAGGCGCGTAACGTGGCGAAAACTCAACTTTCACGTTGAGTTTTGAGGGGTTTCTTGAAAACGTCATAATTCAACTACAGTCTGTTTCGCCATTAAGCACACTTCAAGAATATGAGTTATTAGTATACTTGCCAATCACTATATACAAATATCAACATAAAATGATGAGAAAGAAAACAATTTGATGAAAATATTTATTTTTATCCGTGCTTAATGGCGAAACAGGCTGTACTCTAATCGCGTGGCGCAGTATCAATAATACTGCATAAGTAATACTGCGCCACCCGATTAGAGTAGTTGAATTATGACGTTTTACTGTATTGATTTATGTTGCGGTGCCAACTAAATAATTAAAAATGGCGAAAATTCGCGTCTTTTTCCCAAACTTATCGTACATTTTGGCTGTACAGTCGCCAGTGTGAAACGTGCAGTAACGGGTCTGAACCGCGCTCTTTTTGCCCAATCAGATCGCGTCCTGACGCTCACTCAACGCCGATCGCGCCAATCAGACGGGGGATCCCACGGCCCCCCGTCGCTCAGACCAACGTAATGTAGCAGGCAGACTCATCGAGTTCAGTTGCACCTTGAATCAGTTTATTCTCCGATTATAACACATTTGTACTGAGTTGACAATATGCATGTGGAGGTAATGATGGGACAACGTTTCTGTATTCCAGTACTCTACTAATAGAATCGCCTCCATCGTGACCTACATTTTTCGACTTTGGTTTGACAACCAACAAGTCCCCCATGACGCTGTCTCCATACAAACGCCAAGTCATTTCCTGTCAATGACGCGCCGCCCCAGCCACCGAAGCCTCATGAAGCCGCCGCCTCCACCTTCAGGTCCCCAGCCCGCTCCGTCGCGCCCCGCGACCTCACAATCGCATCTGCCAGCCCCCTCCCAAGCACCTTCGACCACCTAGACGCCCTCTACTAAAGGATGCCCGCGCCGGCGCTGCTCCGCGTGGCCGCGACGCTCGCGTCGGTCGTGCTCATGGTCTCGCCCTTCCCGGACTTCCAGCGCGTGCACGCCAACAAGGCGACGGGCGAGGTGGCGCTGCTGCCGGTCGTCGCGCTCTTCGCCAACTGCTTTATGTGGGTCGCCTACGCGCTGCTCACGGGCGCCTACTTCCCGCTGCTGGCGGTCAACCTGCTCGGCGTGGCCACCTGCACGGGCTTCATCGCCATCTTCTACCGCTGGAGCACGGCGCGCGGCGACGTCGTCAGCGTTTGCACCCGCACGACGCTCGCGCTGACCGCCGCCGCGCTTTATGCGACTGCCGGTGCATACGGCCTGACCGGCCAGACGCTGGCCGAGGTTGTCTCGACGCTCGGAGCCGTGTGCGTGGTGGTCAACATAATGCTCTTCATCTCGCCGCTCAAGACCACGGGCAAGGTGCTGCGTACCAAGTCGTCGGCCTCGCTGCCCTTCTCGCTCTGCGCCGCCACGTTCGGCTGCAGCCTGCTCTGGGCCTTCCTCTCCTTCCTGGACGACGACCTGTTCGTGATGGCGCCCAACGCGCTCGGCGCCGTGCTCAGCGGCTTCCAGGTCGGGCTCTGCATCGTGTACCCGTCGACACCGACCCACTTGGAGCTGCCGGTGACCGACGAGACACCCGTCGTGGTCGTCGTGACCAAGGACAAGCTCACCGAGATGGACGCAGGAAAGATGAGCGCCAAGGTGCTGCTCTTCGGCGGACGGTCGACGTACAACACGTTCGAGACGCGCACACTGGCGGAGGAGGCGGTACGAGTGCCCGTCAGCGTTGTGGCGTGAGCGTGACGGTATCTCGACCAACGCTGACAAGCGGAGAAGGCGGAGACCCCGAGTTTAAAATGGGCACCGTCCGCCGTGTACACTATTAAACGAACCTAAAGAAAGAGGAGTGGTCATTTCCGCATCTCTTGTCACTTTGAATGACTCGTCTGCGAGCTCACACAGTGTGGGCTCCTCTTCAGTAGAGCGCTGCAGCTCGAAACTAGTACTACTTGTAAGCATCCGCAAAGCTCCTAAGCTGCTTGACAACGAGCAAGAACGAAGTGACAAGATATGCATGGCGCAATATATTACTCCGGAGTATGAATCTCCCTTACACCGCCTGTTGAGGCGATTTTGTCGCCGCAAACGCGCCTGCAGACTCGGGCGTCTCCACAATGACCATGAAGTTCACCACTGGCGACGTGACAGCTCCAGCCATCTTATGATGATCCACGACAGCTCCTCCAGTCGCTCGACCAGGTCGGTAGACCCACCACACGACGACCTGGATCCAGCCAACGGTGGAGCAGATCACATTGGGGATCAGCACGATAATATCGCTGGTCAGAATGGCGTAGATGACCCAGACCGAGTTGCCGACGGCACCGACGAACGACAAGTGGATCGGCATGGAGCTCGCGTCCTTGGTCTTGATGATGCGCACGATTGTCTCGAATGGCGACGAATACATGACGAGGCTGCCCACGTCGGCAATGACCCCGACAACCGTCGCGGTGCTGTCTTGCGACTGATTGGTCACTCCCGAGAGCCCGAGCGCGATGTAGATGCACACGAGCAGCATGAAGCCGACGGCGAAGGCCAAGATCTTGACGGACCGCTTCTTGTGGGCCGAGAGGAACAGGTAGACACCGATGTACGCGACGCTGAGTGCCTCGCAGACCACCATGGTCGTGAACAGCGGGAAGATAGTGTTCGACAGCAGACCGTACACGAGCCTGCATCATCAACGAGTTAGCATTGGTGGTAACCATCATACCGTCATACCCATGAGAAAAGAACGCACCAGACGAACGAGTTGACGAGCATGGCGGCGAAGGGCACGAACGAGAGCTCGCCCAGGTCGCGGGCGCGCCAGGCGGTCACGAGCGACGGGATGGGGCTCATGAACGTCAGGATGGACAGCACGTTGGCCAGTACGTTGATGACCTGCTGGAACGCGCTCATCGTGTCTGTGTTGGTTGGGTCGAACGCTGTCGGCTGGTTGGCAAATGGTCAAGTGCCGACGAACTGGCAGGGCTCACACGGCGTCGCATGACCCATTATCGTAGATCCTGACCAGCCAGACACCGAGTAGGACGCTCTATGTGTTCAGTGTGAGCGACAGTATCCGTCGACATGCTCGTCGCTGTCGTGGCCATCACATCGCGTTGATTAGACGGGCGGCCGTTCGTCCGCGCGTCCAAGCGCAGGATAGGAATCGGACGCTTTTGACTTGTGCTCAGTATGCCTTCCGTCGCTTCCAATCGCCGCGTTTGGACTCATTGCGCATGGCGATCCAAGTGCAAGCGCTCGCGCAGAAAAGGGGAACGAGGAGCGTTCGTGTGGTACTGGCGAGAGGGCATCGACTGGTTGACGCGAATGCGACGTGGTCAATGTGGTGCCCGTCGCATCTCTGACGACTGACCCATGCACGACAAGATGACAGGTCGAATTCAACGCGGATGCATGCATCAACAATGCGGTTAACGGTGATTTGATCGCTGTAAACGAGTCAATGGGTTCCGGTGTCTCGACCACGACCCCAACGCTCACTACAGGCGAGGCGACCGCTTCGATCGTCTTCTGTCAGTCGATGTCAACGTCACGAGTCGACCGACCGGGTCGGTTGACCCAGTATACGACTACCTGCACCTACCCGACGAGCGAGCAGATCACATTGGGGACGAGCACGATGATGTCGAGCGTCAGAGACGCGTAGAGCACCCAGACCAAGTTGCCGACGACGCCAACGAGGCACAGGTGGATGGGGATGGAACGTGCGTCTTTGATCTTGACGACACGCACGATCGTCTCGAATGGCGACGAGTACATGACGATGCTGCTGATGTTGGAGAGCACGCCGACGGCCGTCGCGGTGCTGTCTCGCGACTGGTTGGTCACCCTGAAGCGAGCGAGCGCAATGTAGATGCCGACCAGAACGACGGCAGAGACGGAGGCCCCCACAATCTTGGCAGCGCGCCTCTTGCTCGGCGTCATCACCACGTACACGACGACGTACGCGATGCTGAGCGCCTCGCCGCACGCGAATGTGGCCAGCAGCGGGAAGATGGAGTCCGCGAGCCACGCATATGAGATCCTGTGGGGACAGACAAGTTAGTCCACGAACACTTAGCAAGATGCTGCAACGCTGAACGTACCGCACGAACGAGTTGACTGCCATGGCGGCGAAGGGCACGAAGGACAGCTCGTCAAGGCCGTAGCGGCGCTAGGATCGGTAGAGCGACGGGATGGGGCTCATGAAGGTCAGGATGGACAGCGTGTAGGCCACCACGTTGATGATCTGCTGGAAAACGGCCATCTTTAAAGCGGGTTGCACTCAGCGGCTGAGTTTGTGGGGAGGCTGGTGCGGTATGGTAGACATCCTGCATAGTGCAGACAACTGCGGGGTTGAGCTGATCGAGCCCGACTTGCACGGAGAAATGACCATCGGCATGAAGCTATCGTTGATCATAGAGGTTCCTCCGAGCTTATCCTACGTCTGAAGGTGCCTATCGACGCCTCCGACGCCTGTGGGCTGAGTTGCGGCCATCCTTCTCACACGGTGATTAGATGGCAACGCGTCATATCTGTTAGATTAGATGGCCAAGTGACTAGAGATACAGACCCGAACCTACCCCGAACGCCCGATCGGTCAATTCTTCTTCAGAACGATACGACCCATACCGAAATCCGACAAATCAACGTGGTCTATCATCAACAGCACGCATAGGGAATACGACCGCTGGGCAACTCCAGTCGACGATGCGATGCGAAGGCGCCACGTGTGGTGGTCGCCAATCCAATTCGCGACATCGAAGCTTGTAGAGGTCACTCCGTTTGCGGAGTGACCTCGTCTAAGGTGCGTGAAGGCGTGATCAAAGTCCGTGGTCTATAGACGCTTCGACCCCTGCGCAAAGCGTTCCCAGCAATCGAAAGCCTTCGGTGGCGGTTGAGCTGGATGCGTCACTTATCGGTGCTCCTCATCGAACGCTCTCCGCTCTGTTCTTCTGCTCTCCAATTCCCATGTCGAGCTCGCTGACAGCGCTGAAGGTGCTGACGATCGTGTCGTCGGTGACGCTGCGCGTGTCGCCCTTCCCAGACTTCTACTGGGTGCACGCGCACAAAACGATGGGCGGGGTGCAGCTCCTTCCGACCGTCGCGCTCTTCATCAACAGCACAGGGCTCGTCATGTACGGCTACATCCTGGACGACCTCGTGCCGCTGCTCACCACCAACGTGTTCGGCGCCATTGCCTCCATCGTCTTCGCCACCATCTTCTTCTCCACAAGCCCGACCGCACGCAAGCGATCAAGATGTGCGCGTATGACGTCGCATTCTCGGCCATCATTCTGCTGTACACCGTCCTGGCGGCCAACGGTGTGACCCACGAGACGCGCAGCCAAGTCGGCACGGTGCTCGGCTGGATCACACTATTCACGACCATCGCCCAGTTCGGCGCGCCGCTCGCGACGATGCGGAAAGTTATCGCGACCAAGTCGTCGGCGCCCCTGCCGCTGTTTATGTACATCATGAACACGGTCAACTCGAGCAGCTGGGTCGCGTACTCGGCAGTCAAATGGAACCCGTACATCCTGGCTCCATGCATCATCAACGTCGCCATGGGCGCCACGCAGGTGGTGCTCTGGGTTGTCTACCGCCCATCAACGACCGCCAGGACCAAGATTGCTGCCGCTGGGAATGACGCGCGTCCACGCGAGTCGATCGCGATCGAGGTGTCGAGGTCGCAGTGCAGCACCCTGGAGTGCATCCTGAGCCGCATCTCGACTGACGCCACCGGGTTCGTCAGCCTTGCTACGCCCAAACAAGAGCGATAAGCTGCTAATCTAGTGCGGTGGTCACTTGTTTCGCGAGCTCTGACGCGTTTCGTGTTGATTCTATCGCATCTTCTAGCTCATGCAGTAGCAAATAGAGGATCTACCCGGATCAATCGGCTCAAGCGTGTCCATTGGGGCATTTACAGCGCGTGGGACGGCGTGTTAGCGGCATGGAACGCGCTGTTAACGCCCGGGGACTCAATAACGAGACTCATGTCGACCACAGGCGACGTCGGCGCCCCCACTGGCTTGTCATCTATGGTGACGATGTCGCCAGAGAACCGACCGGGGCGGTAGATCCAGTACATGATGACTTGCACCCAGCCAACTAGCGAGCAGATCACGTTGGGCACGAGGATGATGATGTCCATCACGAGCACCGCGTAGATCACCCAGGCCGTGTTGCCGATGGCGCCAACTAAGCACAGGTGGATGGGCATGGAGCTCGCATTCTTGATCCGCACGACGCGCGCGATGGTCTCGAACGGCGACGCGTACATGACGAAGCTGGCGACATTGGCGATGATGCCGACGGTAGTCGCGGTGCTGTCCCGCGATTGGCTGGTCACACCGCAGCGCGCGAGGGCGATGTACGTGCCAACTAGCACCATGGCCGTGATGCCGATCACCATGATCTTGGCGGAGCGCATCTTCTGGGGCGTCAGCGTCGCGTAGACGGCCACGTACGAGATGCTGAGCGCCTCGCAGCACGCGTACGTGGATAGTAGCGGGAAGATGTCGTCCGAGAGCCACGCGTAGGAGACCCTGTCGGTATGGCAAAGGTGAGTTTGACCAAGGAGTATTATGTGTACGACAATTAGCAGCGTACCAGAGGAAGGAGTTGACGACCATGGCGGCGAAGGGCACGAAGGACAGCTCGCCGAGGTCGTGGCGGCGCCAGGACCGGTAGAGCGACGGGATGGGGCTCATGAAGGTCAGGATGGACAGCGTGTAGGCCACCACGTTGATGATCTGCTGGAACACCGCCATGGCTCTTCGGGATGGGCGTTACTTCGTGATGCGGCCGGTAAATGATCAAATGAAGGCCTGCTTACGACCGGTTGAAGCGCGTGCTGAAGCCCAATAGAAATGGTAGACGCGTCCGAGATAGTCCTCAACAGCGAGATGCACTACCGAGAGGAGAGTGGGTCTTTCACAGCTCGGATGGGCTAACGTTTGATTGCCGGGACGTTGCGTTTCCGGGTGTCCGTCCCATCAGCTGATTGGATGAGTGCGCATGATCTAGCGGTGGCGCTTCTCCTGGGGATGTGACGCCGGCGGATCGTGCACGCCGGTTGGCTCATGCGGCCGCCGACCTCCATCGGGATTGGATCGCGTCGCGGCATCCGTTAGCAGTACGCAAGACTCGTGACCAAGAAAATGGAGGCCTCAATCCGACCAAAGCTAGCACTAGCAGGCAGTGGATATAATGCACAGATCGTGTTACGTGTAGCGGTGTGCGTCTTGACGGTCGCGTGCGACCATATCTCATAGTGCACGTCAAAACACGTCACGCATGACGACGCATGACGGCAGCCTAGTGCATCTCCTCTCGCCGGATCTGCGTGGGCGCGAGCGGCAGGTTCATCGAGTGCGCGGTGAGCAGGCCGGGCGCGCGCTTGGTGCCGAAGACGCGCTCGTTGTCGGTGGCGGTGCGCTTCATGTCGGCCTCGGTGGCAGCGTCCCAGTTGAGGAACTCGGCCACGATGGCGGGCATCTCGGGCGAGTGCGGCAGCCCGTGCACGCCCATGAGCTCGTAGAGCTGGCGCGAGTCGATGCGCTCGCGGCCCTGGCGCAGCATGACGCGCGAGAGGCCCTCGGCGAAGAGCTCGCCCGTGTCGGGGCACTTGAACTGCGCGTGCAGGAAGAACCAATCGTCGTCCCAGTGCACGTTCGTCGTGTGCACCTCGAACGGCTGGAAGCGCTTGATGTCCTTGTAGTGGCGGATGCCCTGCGACCCGAACACGAAGTACCAGCGCTGGCGCAGGCAGATGTGCAGGATGCCCTGCAGTCTGCAGTCGCATAGCGAGGGACGGTCAATCATCCATCTGTGTCACCTCGGTCAGACTCAGCAACAACGGACGTACCCGCAGCCGTACCAGATTGCGAGCTCCATGTTGCGGAAGTAGGCGTTCTCGACGAGCTTGCCCGAGAAGTTGCAGTCGCGCAGCGACGCGCGCGACTTCCATACACCCGGCCAGCGCAGCAGCGCGCCCGGCGCGGGCAGCGCCAGCTTGCGCCGCAGGATGCCGCTGCCCATGTGCCACAGGATGCGCGGGATCATCTCGCGCCGGTCGGGGGAGGCAGTGGAGGGCGGCGGGGCGGGAGAAGGCGGCGGCCGCGTACTATGGCGGCGGATCGGCGTGTGAGGTGGACGAATACTGTTCCTGAATTTGGCAGTGCCCCTCCCGTCCCGAAATGCGACCGTCTGTTTTCGTGTACAACACATAACCTTTGTCATTTGATAGTTTTGCGCAAAAAAATACAAAACTTAACCTCGATCTGTGATCCTGATAAAGGTTCTACCTCTATAAATGATTAAATGATATCGTGCGGTATCTTCGCCCGCACTGACACGCGGGCTGGTTGTGCATCAGCGATGTGTTCGTATATTTCTGTGACATGCGCAGCCATTTACAAGCTGACAATCGCCCTCGATGATTTTGGGTGCAAACATTTTATTTCGTGTGGTGCACGCTATTTAGGTGAGGAAGTACATCACGGTCCTAGCTTTCACCTAGCGGAAGCGGCGTGTTGAAGTGACCTTCACTCTTTCGGAAAGTACACCACCGCACGCACGCTTTCCTCTGTCATTTCAGATTTTCGCGGGTCCCAAGCACGTGCTTCGCTTTGTTCGACTCGGTCACGTGCGTGTGACTTTTTCCCGACAAGATGCGGCTGCTGGGCGGGACAGAAGGGGCGAGGGAGCAGGAGACCCCGCTGTCGCTGAGCCTGTACGTTGCGCGCTTGTGACAGCCCGTCAGTTGTTGAGCCATGCCTAGCAAGAAGAGCGATCGATGACTGATAGAACTGTGGATGTGCGGCAACAGGGTTGCCAAGAAGAAGGCGATCCTGCAGTCGGAGCTGAGCAAGATGGATCAGCGACTGCGCGACCGGACAGCGGTGCTGAGCCGGCTGCGCCGCCACCACGAAGAGCTGCTGAACGTGAACGGGCAGCTCCAGTAAGTTCTACCCGAGAGCAATCACTTATTGACCTCGGCTGCCCATCTGAACTGGTGTGCGCCGTTGATCTCTATAGGCAGCGGAACTGCCTGCGGAAAGACAAGCTGAATCATCTATTCGAATCCGTGAACCGAGTGGATGGGGCCGACGGAAAAGCTGCGTCTGCACAAATCGAAGACGAGATGCCAGATAGCGCCGCCGTGCTCGACAAGTGCAACACGATGAAGCAGCTCGTCGAGTCGCTTATCGGGAAACGGGAGCTGCTCGAGCAGACCTGCATGGGTATGGAAGACACTCTAGTGCACAAGACCGACGCACTACGGTGCGCAAGCCAGCGACTGAGAGAAGGTAAGTCGCCTCTGTGGGCTAAATTTGCTGGCGATGTCGAGCCGTGATTGCTCATGCTCTGTTCCTACTTCTTCTGCAGCGAGCGAAACTCTTCAGCTTGGAGCCGAAGACATTCGCTCTGTCGAATGGGCATTTGAGGTAACTTGTTCCGCCTAAGTTGATTAGCTTAAAAATTGTGCTTCTGTTGCTCGCTGCTCTGATAAACAGAGATTTTGCTGATTAGGTGGAGCAAGCTGCTGTCGAAGAAGCAGAAAACAGTTTGCGTCTCCTTGGTCAGCAACAACAGCTCGAATCATTGGCGCTGGAGCAATCCAGCAGCAATTGCCAGGAAGAGGCGACTCTCCATCAAGAGCTCATCAGGGTAAGCTGCATGCTTTCATGCTAAAGCTGCTCGAGTCGGGTCTCACCGTGAACTGAGCATCTAGGCGAAAGAAAGTTTCTGCGCTATGTCGACGGAGGCTTACGAGCAGCTTCTTGCTGAGAAAAGCGAAGCTACGAGGTATTGCACTTGACCAAGCTAGTATCATATAGCAACTATCTGACCGTGTGATGTGAATGTAGAGTCTGGAAGGACTCATTGGGGAAGCTGGGGCGGCCTGGGGCAAGTTTGGTTTACGCTTGTGTTGTAATGGCAGATGTGGTCTGAAATCGCGTCATGGTCCGCAGGCTACGTGCGCGAAGGATGAGGAAGTGCACCAAAGTCAGATCGCATTGACTTCCAAGCTCGAGCAGTTGACGGTGAGTCGTATTTCCGCCAGGATATTGTCGAAATGAATGCTTGACGCATCTGCTTGGTACAGCAATCCGTGGCGACGGCAAAATCTACTCGTCGAGAGCTGGTTTTTCGCACCAAGCAGGAGCGGGAAATGCTATCACTGACAAAGTCAAGTACCAAGGTACGACACATCACTGTGTGTGCTACTGCATTGCCTAGGCAGCAACGTGACTAACTCGTTCGAACGAATTGGACATAGGCAAAAGAGGATCAACTGGAGTGGCTGGAGCGTCAGCGAGCATTTCTCGACTGCGAATACCAGAACTTGATCAGTGCTCGTACTGTCAACCAAGCAGGTTTGCCTCCGGTTCGTGCTGGAATCAATTATGTGTGCCATCCCTAACACGGGCTTGAATGCTGTAGCTCACGACGAGGCTGTGCTGGCCTTTAAGCGAACGTTGGTGTCTCTTGATGAAGAAAAGCGCTCAGCGAAGACGACGACCCAGCAAGTCGAAGACGAGCTTGCGGCCGCAAATGCTGCACTCGCTGCACTGAACGGCAGGCTCTCAAAAGAACGTAAGAGTTTGGGACAGCAGCTACGCAAGCGAAATGCGAAACAGAAGCAGCTCCAAAGCTCGAACGCAACCTTGGAGCTGGTACGTGCAGATGCCAAGTCGGCCCAAGCAACTCTTGAGAAAGCGCGTGGCGTTCAGCAAAAGCACCAAGCAATGTTGGAGAAGCTGGTGGTCGAGAACGAGGACTTGAAGGTCAAGTGTGCGCAGCTTCAGGACCAGAACCACGACGCCGAGCGTACGCTGTCAGCGTTGAGCGCAGACATGGAGGCGACGTCGCAGCTGGTTGAGTCCCGATTGCGCACACTGACGGACACCTATTTGGCCGATTCGGACACTTCGGACTGGCACGATGTCATTGCGCGCATCAACAAAAAGGTACTTCACGTCGCAAATGATGGATTTAACTTGTTGCTCAGAATTGGCAAGTCGTCTGCGCAAACTTGGTCCGCCTGTGCAGGTGATGGACGCAAAGGTTAATGAGCAGAGCAAGTTTCAGCAGAAGTACGCGGAGTCGGCTGCAAACGTACGTGCCTCTCCCCGAACATGAGCACTACCACCAGTGTGTTTGAATCGCGAGGATATCTCACGACTCGATCTTGTTGCTACAGCTTCGCAGCAAATATGACGTCATGTTCGCGGCGCTGAACGAGAAGTTTAGCCGGATGCTGCAGGAGAAGGTAAGACTGATGAAACTCTAATGTGGTTGCCCGACTGGAGATTGGGTGACAGAACAACGCATTTGACTCTCAATTCGTTTTTCCATCCCAGCAAGCAACCTTTGACGCAACGCTGCAGAGTATGCACTCGCTGCGATCAAATGTCGACAATCCGAGACACAGCGCCTCGCTTGAAGAGGCTTCGGCACCGACGCGGGATCGTATCACTACTTCTGTCCAGGTCGCCAAAGCAGTGGAGCGTGGGTCGAATGACCAGCCAAGACGGGGAACTGCGGACGTGACTGCGCCTGAAGCGTCCTGCGTTTCCGATTGCGTCGAGTCAAACGATGTCCCCGAGGTACTGCTGCCAGGTTGAGAGGGGTGAACGTTGCTATATTCGAGCTAACTTGCTGATTGTGTTGGACCGTTCGCGCAGGAATCGTCGTGTCCGGCACGTGATGACCCACACACAACGGCATTGTCCGCAGGAGACGACTGCGAGAACATGCCAGACTCCCGCCACCACCGTGATCGGTCGACCTGGCCATACATCGACTGCAGCCGACCTCGATCAGCCGGCCATTTTGACGTGGACCCACCGTCCGACACGACAACGTCATCATCTATTGCTACTCCTCCATTGTCGTCTTCCTCGTCGACCCGCCCGTTCGCATCTCCACTCCCGGGCACCTCATTCACCAAGAAACGTGATTCGACAAAAAAGAAGCTCCAGCTTCGTGTGAAGCCCCGTCGAAAGCCACAAGATCGACGTCTCCCCGCAAACAATCAGACCACACGAGAGAGAGTTGACAGCGCGACATCGGCTAATCGTTCGTCGAGTCGTGGGTTCACATCCGCTCCCGCGCGTCAACCCGAAGATATGGAAGCGCCCGCAGTCTCCACTGAGCCTACCAGAGTTTGGACACCACCAGTGATGTCATCGTCGCAAGCATCGCTGTCGCCACGCCACACTCCCGTCGCGGACGTCCACCAGCGTCGGGCTAACAAGGAGGCCCAAGCGAGACACGGCAGCAACAGCTCACGCGACGAAGATCGCACCAGTGGTGAATCAGCAACCCGATTCTGCCAAGCGCCATCAAAGCAGTCGCATCAGGTACCGACGAGCGCTTGGGCCAGCAGCAGCAACAACAAGGAGAACGAATGCCCATCAGCAACGCTTCCTGCGCCGACGGCGAATGGCCACATTCAACCAAAACGACCAGCTGGGACCAGCCTCTCGCAGGTTGCTCGCTCCGCCCGCGCGAAGCACAAGTCCAAGAAGAAGATCGGCACGACGGTACGCTTCGTTCTCATACAGTTTGACAACTATGGCATGCACGACTCACCGTTTGTTTGATTCCGCCATCTTCGCCATAGATCGCCCGGAAAACGACGACGAAGAGGTTGTCACTGAGCGGACGCAAGAAGGTCACCGCTTCCGGTGCTCTTCTATCGAAGACCATCAGCGGTGCAGGCAAGTTCAGCGGCGGCATCATCGACGCCAACTCCATCAGCTCCGCGACCGTCAGCAACGGCCAACGCCGCCCATCCGCGCTCATGAGCGACTGGTTCGCCGACGACAGCTTCTCCTTCGACTGAGCGCTTCGTCTAGCTTCTTCTCCCTTCGTTTCTTCGGCTTCGCAGTTGCTTCTACGTTAACGGTTCGTTCCTCCATGCTGATCTTGCTGCGCTGATGCTTTGATGTGGTTTGGATCGAGGCACGTTGAAGGGTCGAAGCCTCCGTCTCGTTAAGTACGGGCGCACTTACCGATCCTACAGGTTTACGGTTCAAGATTACGAATCAAGGGCATGACGTGCTGGCTTACGACGCTTTCGATAGGTTCGCACGCGAACCTTGTCGCACCCCTATCCCGCTCCCCCCGTCCTTCCAGCATTGAAGCCGCAGCCACCCCACGTCTGAGCCCAAGAGACCTCCAGTCCTCTCCGTTCGGTCATAAGCAGTTTCGCAGTGTCATCTTCAGTGAACGACCCGCCAGCCTCCGTCAACAATGCTCGCGTCGGTTCTCCGCTCCGCCCTCACCTCCACGCGCGCGACGGCCGCGGCCTCCCGCACGACCGCGGGCGTGCTGTCGGCGATCGCGCTCGCCTCCATGGCCACGTCGGCGACGGCGCTGAGCGAGGAGGACAAGTCCAAGAAGTTCGCGCTGGACCCGCGCGAGTTCCGCACGTTCACGGTGCGCTCCGTGGAGGCCGTGACCCACGACACGAAGCGCGTCGTGTTCGATCTGCCGTCGGCCGACCACGAGATGGGCATGAAAGTCGCGAGCTGCCTGTTGGCCAAGGCCAAGGTCGACGGCAAGGTGGTCGTGCGCCCGTACACGCCGGTCAACACGAACGAGGAGAAGGGCGTGCTCGAGCTCGTGGTCAAGGGGTATCCCACGGGTAAGCTGAGCAAGCACATCGTGGACCTCAAGGTCGGCGACACGCTCGACATGAAGGGTCCGCTGCTCAAGTTCGCGTACAAGCCCAACCAGTACAAGACGGTCGCGTTCCTCGTGGGCGGTTCGGGCCTGACGCCGGCGCTGCAGGTGGCCAAGGAGATCTGCCGCAACCCGGCCGATAAGACCAACGTCGTGCTCGTGTTCGCCAACAAGACCGAGGCCGACATCATGCTGCGCGACGAGCTGGACGCACTCGCGTACATGTACCCGCAGTTCTCGGTGCACTACGTGCTGGACTCACCCCCGGCCGACGGCTCGTGGACGGGCAAGACGGGCTACATCACCAAGGAGCTCGTGCAGGAGCTTCTGCCCGAGCCCAGCAAGGACGTGTTCGTCGGCGTGTGCGGCCCGCCGCCCATGATGGTCAGCCTCTCGGGCAACAAGAACCCCGACAAGTCGCAGGGTGAGCTCTCGGGTATCCTGAAGGAGCTCGGATACGACCAGGCCACCGTCTTCAAGTTCTAAGCGCCATCCGTCGTTCACAAGGTAGTGATAGCAGTGGTGGTGGCGGCGGTTACGCTCATGTGACTCACGTGTCCAAACAGGGAACGACCGCCAGTGCCGTCGCCAATGCACAGCAGCTCGACAACACATAAAGAAAAAACACGACGATCGGAGTAAGACCTTGTGCGTATATCATGGTGTGCAGGGATGTGGGTGATGTCTTTCGTTCCGGTGGTATATACGCGGCGTGTGTCTGTGCTCCAGCTTCCAACGCGTCGACACGCGCTGGTCAGTAAAGATACACGCTCACATATGGAAGTTGCTCACCAACAACTTGAAGCCTTGTTGACAACAAGGCTTCACACGATCTCGACTCCTCAAGCCAAGCGAAGACATCAACACTAGCGTCAACAAGGACTAAGGTGAGAATGCGCATGAACGTATCCGTGTTGTATTGCTCTGACCTGTCTTCAGACAGGCATCACCAACAAATCTTCGGAGCCTTACTCTGCTAGGACCAGCCGAGTCTACGCTTGTAGTTCGAGCTGGCTGCTGCGTCGGTGCTGTCGGTGGACGGCCCAGAGCGCCATGAGCATGCCCAAGGCCCCAAACGCGACGCCGACGAATCACCCGCTGCGGTAGCCCTCGAGCGTGCTCGATCCGTAGCGCCGCACGTAGAACTCGGCCGTACCCGCGACGCCCAGGCCGATAGACATGGCGTAGTTGACGACCGTACTGACGAGCGACGCGCCCAGGCCCTGATACCGCTTGGGCAGCGAGTTGCTCAGCATGACGGTGCCCGCTGGGAAGCTCATGTCCATGGCCAGCGGCATGACGACCACCGACGCGAACGTTTGGCCCCAGCACATCTGGTGCACGGGCGCCGTCGCCAGTAGCAGACTCCCGACGGTGAAGCTGGTCGCAGAGATGAGAAGGATTCGGCTAGTCGCCACGCGGCTGAGCAAGAAGCCCGTCGAGACGCCCGCCGAGGCGTCGAACAGGCTGAGCATTGCGACTTGCAGCGACGCGTGAAGCGCTGAGAGGCCGCGCAGACCCTCCAGGAACTCCCACAGGTATAGCAGCCAGACGCCGAAGCTGCCCCAGCCCAGGCCGAGAATCGCTAGCACGAGCGCTGTGTCCGTGTTCATGCAGTCGGGCGGCAGCAACGGGTCCTCAGCACGGCGCTCGAAGTACGCGAACGCAATAAGAGCGAGCAGCCCGAGCGCCAAGAGGACGCCGATGTACGGCTTGTTCCAGCCATCAGTCGACGCCTGGTTCCACGCGATGTTGACAAGCATGAGGCCTGCGACGCTGAGCACAGCGCCCAGCCAGTCGAATGGCGGCCTGGTGGCCTTGCTCTCGATCGTCTGGGCGACGACACGGGTCGGAACCGCCAGGGCACCTAGAGCAGCCAGCGTCCAGCAGCTGACCCCCATGCCCACGAATATCCACGGTCACGACGCGTACTGCGCGATCGCTGCCGAGACGACCGCGCCGCCGCAGTACCCAATGGGCGACGTCGAGCTGTAGACGGCGAAGACCATGCTCTTGCGCTTCCCGGGGGCGTAGTACAGCCCGAGCAGCGCCAAGCCGTTGGGCATGGCGAAGGCTGGACCGACGCCCTGGAGGGCGCGGGTGATGTTGAAGAGCACAACCGAGTCGGCGAACGTGCAGCACGCGGCCGCGAACGATCAGAGCCCGAACCAGGTGAGGCCCAGCAGCAGCATCTTCTTGTAGCCGAATATATCGCCCAGGCGACCGGCCGCGAGCAGGAACGCGGCCGCTGTGAGGCTGTAGCTGGCCGCGAACCAGCTGACCTCGGCGGGCGAGCCGCGCAGGCGCGAGCCCCTGCGCCGCGCCGGCCTGCACCAGTAGATTGGACAGGCTCACGACGCCCACGAACACCACTTCCTGGACGAGCGAGAACCGTTCTGGGGCCTTGCCGAGGTCCGTCTGAGGCGACGGACCGGCCACGAACCTCACGTCGGTGTCGTCGACCACTAGTGCGTGGTTCAAAGGCCGGAACGGTGTTGAAGCGGGCGCCTCGGGCAGATGGTGGAGCGACGCAGCGGACATGGCGAGCTTGGGAGGGGATGACCGAGTGCGTGAGCCGAAAGAGGGAAGTTTGGAAATGACGAGAGGCAGTGAGTCGAGAAAACCAAGAGACCGAGTGTCGCGGTCTTCCACAGGACGCCGGCCACCACGCCACGAACGATGGACAGGGACGCGTCCACACGAAGAAGACGGTCTGGTGTCTACAGCAACACGTGACCGTCACTCGTGGCGCACATTACCACCGCAGGCGGCAGTCATGAAGCGAGTCCCGAGCCATCGCGTCGGTTGATACTGACACGATAACGTTGCCCGGCGTTTACGTGAAGCGCGCGTGGCACGAGAGTGCTGGTACTTCAAGTCGACCAAAAGTGTTGGTCCTTCCTGTTTCATCCCGCATCATCGTCCCGGCTCGGTCTCCTGCGTCGGTGGCCAACGCGCGTTTAGCCAGTCGATGTGGCATCAGCACGCGCTCCTGTGTCGGTGACTAACGCGCATAGTCAGCCAATTCATGCGTCACTTGAGCGCAGGACCAACCATCACCAGCGACAACGCCTCAAGTCTACGCAAGCAAACCCTTGTCGATTGTTCGGCCACTCAATAATCCACACGCACACACGCAGCACGCAGTCACGCAGTCACGCAGTCCCTCGCTCACTCGCGTCCGGGGGCGACGCGTCTAGGCCTCGCTGAGCAGGTCGTTGCGCAGGTGGCCCGTGCCGTTGACGGTCGCGACCTGCACGTTGCCGACCGAGTCGATCTCGAGCACGGTGACGCCGGCGTGATTGTGGCGCATGCGGCCCCAGCTGCCGTCCGGGTCGACGCCCATGGCCTTGCACACGAACCAGCGGATAATGTTGGCGTGGCAGACCACCACACGGTAGCGGTCGTGCAGGCGCGACTGCGTGGACCCGCGCGCGCCGATGGTGGCCATGAACTCGGCCACCTCCTGCTCGCCGAGCTTGTGCTCCTGCTCGTGCAGGTCGGCCGGGATGAGGTGCCGGAACTGCGTGCGGTAGACGACCTTGAGCCGCGCGCAGTCCGAGACCATGTTGTCCAACTTCTCGCGCACCAGCATCTTGCGGTTGGAGTTCGGCAGCGGGTTGCCCGGCCAGGCCTCGCGGAAGAGCTTGTTCTCGCGCAGCTCGACGGCATTGGGCGACGGGAAGGCCTCGGCCATGTACTTGGCCGTCTCGACCGAGCGCCGCACGCCGCTGTGCACGATGGGGAAGCCGCGCGGGAAGCGCTTGAGCACCATGCGCGCACTCAGGTAGTCGTGCAGGAACTGTCCGGTCGCGCGCGCCTGTTGGATGCCCAGGTCCGTCAGCGGGCCGTTCAGGTCCTCGGCGGGCGTCTGCGACGTCGCGTAGTGCCCGTGGCGTACCAGAATCACGTGCGTCGTGCGCGAGTGATCCACCAGCGCCAGGTCCGAGGACGACGGCGGCGGGACCACGTACGCCTCGGCCGCGATTGCGATGGCCGTCATCCAGTCGAACAGCGCCTGCACGTCGGGCGCACCCAGCACGCGCGTGGTGCTCGCGGCCGCGTTGCCGTCGGCCGACAGCGTCAGCGAGAAGGACAGGTTGTCCACGCGCTCCACCGTCGCGCCGCGCACGTTCATCGAGCCCTTGAGTACGCCATAGCGCTGCTTGCTCTTGCTGTCGATCGTGTAGTACGAAAGCTCCTGCCCGCGCAAAACAAACATGCGCTGTACATATACACACCACCGTGCAGTCAGCATCAACGTGTAGGGCGCGAGTGGAGCACCAAGCGAGAGCAGGCGAAGACGGACGAGTAGGGCGGCCGCGCCCTACCCGCCCTACTCGCCCTAATGGACACGTACACTTACGGTCTTCCATGTCTGGAGGCCGTTCTCGCCCTTCTTGGAGAGCTCGCCCTCCATAACGACGTCGGTCTCGAAGATCTCGAGGTGAGCGTCGTGGATCTTGGCTTCGGCGAACACGTTGCTCATGTCAGTGACGACGGACGCGCGGCCGAAGCCCATGAGCGACGGGCGCGCCAGCATGGCGGACGGCCGCGGCAGCATGGACGACGGGCGCATCATGGACGCGCGCGAGTTGCCGGCTGCCGTCGCGGGTGAGCGCACCTGCGAGGCGCCCAGCGTGTTGGGCGACATGTCCGCCGCCCCCCCGGGCGATGGCCGGTTGCTGTCGATCGGCGAGGGCACGCCAGCATTGGTCATTTTGGTGTAGGGCACGCGGTAGGGCGGGCGAGGAAGCTGGAGTGGTAGACTGGGTAGGGCGGCGAGTGTAAAATCCGAGCGCCTGCCGCTTTCTTCCTTTTTTATCTCAGCGTCATATTCTACCGGTAAGCGGCGGGAAGGCGCCCTGCCTGCGCACTACCCACAGTATTTCACTACCGAATGACTCGGGTCGCCTCTTCTGTGGTCGCTGGGTGCCCCACCCACCCACGCTACACTTGGTGTTTGTATGTGGCAGCGGCGCTCCGCCGCAACAGCTGGTGTTCAATAAACCCTAAACCCATTATACTTGGCGTTTGTATGGCAGGAGTTGCAACAGCTGGTGTTCTGCTGCCTCTGACCAAATTAGAACCTTAGGCCCACAGGCTATCCTTCGTTTAGTGCCATAGTGGAACGACTCAGATTTGTCAGTTGATCAATGGTCGACCAGTCTTTATAAACTGATAATTACCCAAATTGAAAACGGTAAATATTAATTTGTCGTAGGTTATACGTTGTTTAGAAGGCGCTAAATGGAGGATAGCCTGTATAATGCCGCAGTTGACCCTAGATGAAATCCAGGGGACTGCATTGCAGTCACCGCAGCGGGGCTCCTCGATGGAGGCTCACCGGTAGAATGGACATGCACCATCGCTACACTGGCATCTCCCTATTCTTGTGCAGGATGTTCCTAGCTGCATTCACGTCGCGGTCCAGAACGGCTTGACACGAGAAGCACCTGAACACGCGCTTCCTTTCAAGATTGCTGTTCCTTGCCCCGCAACACGAGCGCATATGGGACGTGAACTCTTCCTCGCAGTCGACGAGGCATCCACCGACACGCTACATCTTCTAACGCGGTAGCTACTTCAATTTGTAGTGCGCCTGGGCGAGCATCACTCTCGCCGTCGGGTTGCGCACCACGCGCTCGCGCTCGCGCCTTCGCTTTTGAGTGGTCGGCTCGCCCGTAGTTGTCGCGGGCGGACCGTCGCCCTGTGCCTCCGTCGAGCTGCTCTCTGTGTGCTCTCGTCTTTGTAGGGTAAGCTCGTCTGTACTGCGGGAGGTACTCGGGCGTGCCACACAGCGAGTTGGTGCCGTTCACGCCGTCGTGGATGCCCTCCTTGGCCAGTCCAAAGTCCGCCAGCTTTTGCCTCTAATCGTATCACACGTATGACATTGGAATTACTTTGCACCACAGCTTGATGACCCTGCGTCGCTCTTCGCAGTTATCTAGCAACTTTATTGACTTCAGAATGGCTGTCAACACATACACACTCCTTCACACCACAGCCTACCCAGCGACGACGAAAAATTTGGCGGAAGGACACTTGAAGCCCGAAAATGCTACAGCTGTATTTGAAGTAAAGTAGCTATTGGCGTATCTTACCGAAAGTAAAAAAAAACTGTATACGTACCGTGCTAATATATACTACTAGCGCTGCAGCCGGGTGGACGACACGAGCTCGGGCAGAGGCTTCACTATCTCGATCCCCTTTCCATCCTTCTGTCGATACTCAAAGTACGTGAGGAAGAAGCGCACCATTGACTTGCGCCCTTTAGTGACGGACATGACAGATCGTGCGCGTAGCTCGATCGAATCAGAGCGAGCGAGCTTGCTCTTGAACGTCAACTCGGGTAACGTCGTCGCTTTGTCCTTGTTCTTGAGCGCGAAGGAGAGGGCCCGAGACGCACGGACAGCCTTTAGAAAGTCCCTGAAGGCAGATGCTCGGACATCCTCACTGACCTCGCGGTGGGCCGCGAGTGCCCTCTTGTTCCGGAAGTACTTGTGCATCTCAGAGGAGGCAGCGATGAAGCGGTAGCGCTTTCTGAGCTCGTCGGGGGACAGGAACTTCGTCTGCTCGCTCCTCTTCTTGGGCTGTGGCTTCTTCTTCCCGTGCTTGTTGATCTGTTTCTTCTGCTTCTTACTCTTCACGATGGTCCGCGGCTGGTAGTCCTCCCATGACCGGGCGACCGCCATGTTGTACACGGCTCGGTGGGTAGCAAACATCTGGTCGAGCTTAAGGCGTTGCTCGTGTGTAGGGTAGAGCTCCAGCTTGACCACGCTGTTGATCGGACTGTTGTCGACTGACAGCGCGCCAAGTCGACGCAGATCGTCGGCGAGTGCCCCCTCGGCTTCCGCTCGCTGTGACACCCACCGCGGCTCGATCCGCTCCTCGTCCGTGAATTTCTTGACCTCGAGCCACGAGGTCAGGAGGGGCGTGACGACGCCGCCGCGGCCCGGCTGCTTGGAGACCCGCTTCAGTGCCCCGGTCGCGGGCATCCACATCTCGCGCGCCACCTCGCCATCGAACTAGTCGCTCGAGGACACTAGGTCCCGCCGGTTCGACGACGTGGGGGGCCCTTGTCGTTCTTTACTGCTTGGCGTCGGGTGACGCGGGGAGGGCTGTGCTTGAAGGTCGCTTGGAACGGTCAACCATCTTGCTTAGCTAGTCCGAACTGGGCGAGATGGAAAGTGAGGATCGGACAATCCATCGCTGTCAGCTCTGCAAAGCGTCTGACTGACCAACTATCGGGCTGAACGATATGAGTGGTTCTCAGCGATCAAAGCATTTCATAGACGGTGGTTCTCAGCAAGCTTTGCGTTTTACAGACGATGAGGTGGAGGAGATCTTAACATGCGACTCTTTGTCGACTGGGACGATCCGAGGGGCCGTCGCGATTCTCCAGCGGATCGAGACCCAGTCCGAGTCGGGATGAGTTGAAGTGCGAACCACCCAGTACAGTTCACTGAGTTGGGTGGGATTAATGCTCTGTCCGATATGCGCAGTACTGCACCTACACCCTACCGACTTGGTAGGGTGCAGCAGACATCAGCACCAGCCGCTACTACATGCTGAATGGCACTGTAACATTTAGAAGTAGGGCGCAGCACAGATGCACTCTACTCGTGGACTCGCGCGTAAGGAGAATCCACCGCTGGAGTTTGGTTCGAAAATATATGGCATGGCGGGGAGTTGAGCCCGCGCCGAGTCACCCGTGGCGCCGCCCTACCTCATGGGACTACAATAATAAAAAGGTAGTACACTATAGACGTGGCGATCCACGGCCTCGACAGTCGGGGGTGGAAGATTCCCTGGATTCTTGGCGCAATATTGCTCACGATTCCGAAATCTTCTGGACTCAGGATGCTCAGCCAGGGCGCCGCTGACGGCTCCGTGATCGCTTTGTATCCATGCCGCACACGGAACACCCACCACGTAGGGTGGTAGGGCGCTGGTGCGTCTAGAACATCCCAACAGCGCCGGCGCGCCACTGGCCTTACACACTGCAGCATATCATTTAGACCGTCGGTATGAACGTGTTATGGACGTGTACTGTACGTGTAGGCCGCGGGTATAGCGATACCATTTCGCCACTTGAGACTCACGGTTTCATTCCGATATTTGACAAACCGAGTGACAAGCATCACAGCCCCACTGTTCGCCCTACCTCCTGCTCTACCGATGCGGGACGTGAGCCTGTCGTCCGCGGATGCCGCCGCACTCCAGGCCATCGCGAGCACCTACGTGCGCGAGGCCATCCAGCAGATGCACCACTACCGTCCGATGGGCGGGAGGACGCCCTACCACTCAGCAGCAGTCAACCCGACGCACTGGAAGCGCAGCGCGCACTACCGGAACCTGACACTCTATAGGGAGAAGCTGCAAATGCTGGGCCGCACAGACGACACCGGCGTGCCTAGTTACACGTACCCTTACGACGAACGCAAGGTGGGCACGCGGTTGTACTCAGACCCAGCACTCTACCCAGCCACGCTGCTGCTTGGAGCCATGCGCGGAGACCTCGACAACGTCATGTTCGGGCTCCTGACGCACACGCGCGAGGCGCTAGCACTGCAGCAGAGCTACCTGGGCAGCCACGGCGACGGATCGGTCGAAGAGCGACTGCTCGCCACCATCGTAGCCCCCAGCTCCCACGACCCACTGCGCTCGCTCACACTGCACTGGAGGGGAACGCGTCGTCGTAGCCGCCACCGTGTGCGGAGGTTCCAGAGTAATCCTGTCGATGACGACGACATGAGCAACCTTGCCCAGGACGGCACGGTGTTCGTGCGGTCGACGGGCATCGCGCACCTCTCGGACGGCGAGCGCGTTGGCTACGAGCTCGTGCACTCGGTGACCTTGACGCTCGCAGTGCAAGAGGGCTCCAAGCGCGATCACGAGCGTAACTTTCAGCTCAACTTGCCAAAGATGTCATACTGTTCCATCTACCGTCAACGAGATCAAGACACCGTCGAGGTGTTCTCCATCGGCACCGCGACGCCCCGATACGGCGAGAAGCTGGCAGCCTTCGGAGCCGACAGTGGAGCCAAGAAGATGCGCGCGTTACACCTGATTGAGGCCTTCGGGCGCGTCAAGAAACTCGCGTGGCTGCTGGCGGTCACGGGCGAGCCGGCCACGCTCACCGCATCCGCTCGCTCGAGCGTCCGTCAGTTACGATCATGCTGCGCGTCGTGCTTCAAGCCGTTTACGGCCGCGACGGGCATCGGTCGACACTTTGGGCGACTCGCACGGCTGAGAGGAGGTATCAGGTACGGCACCGAGTGCAGCGTGTGCAGCAACACCGTGTGTGGTCGGTGCCTCGTGTCGCGACGTCTGCGGTTCGTCCACCGGAGCAGTGACAAGAGCAGTTATGGGCGAGGTCGTGGCGACACGGTGATCACCACGCGGTCGGTGCCGTTCTGCGTGAAGTGCGTGCAGCAGAGCGAGGAGATGAGCGCGGCGACGGTCGCGGCACATGCGACGCTAGGCGAGGAGGACGACAGCATGTGCGACCTCTGCAGCATGGGGTACTACGGATGGAGCTATGTGAACACGGCACCGACCTGCTCGCCGCACAAGTCTACGACCCCGAGTAACCAGACGTTCTTCTGCATCGACGACGACGACGAAGTGGAGGAGATTCCAGCAGGAGACTCTAAGGACGGGGCAGAGGAGGAGTGCGACACCATTGGCGAGGACGTCAGCAAGCGGACGTGGCGGCAGCGATGGCAGCGGATCGTCGCCGATGACGAGACACCCGTCGCGGTCAGCGACGTGGACGACAGCGATCTGTGGACGCTCGAGAGTCTGGACGTGGCCATCCTGGGCGACGACGCGTTCCAGATTTGAAAGCTGGCAGTTTGATAGAGTCTGTGGGAAGACTCTTCCACGCATGACGTGCTTACGAAGGTGATTAAAGTCCAACAACTGCAAGAAAGAGCAGTGAAACTACTCATATTAGGCAAATATCCCGATAAAACACCAATGAACTGGTCTGATCACGGCTGTAGACGCACCATACACGACAAGTACATGCAGGTCACGATCGTGGTGGCAGCAAGCGATGGTGTATCCGTCGGAACAAGCCAACAGCGGCGCCTGCATCCCCTTCAGGACCTTTTGAACGAGCTTTACTGTTTCGCCGCTCGTCCTGGTCGTCTCCGAGGGTTGCGACGGTCTCGCTGGGGTCGTCGCGGCCGACGGAGTCTTTGGCCTGCACGATCGCGTCGTCCATGGCCGCACAAACCAGAAGAATGAGTGCAGCGTCGACACCCGGCGCCACCTCGACGTTGTACGCGCTCCCCACGCGGAACGCGCTGCTCGCGGTTAGCCCGAGGATGCCGTCGAGGTCGGGCCGGAAGACTTTGGCGATCGCCTGGCGAGGCTCCATGACGCCGTGATCCAGGAAGAGCACGGCCGCGCGGCGCTGCTCCCAGTCGCCAGCGCAGCCTATCCGACTCTGCTCTCCCGTATGCGGGTCTTCGAAGTCGATCGTCAGCGTTGGCTCTCTGTGGTGGTGAAGATGAGGATGGCGAGAGCGAAAGCGGCGACCGTCGGCCGATGGATTGACCGTCGACAGCGCCACCCGGATGGCGGTCAGTCGGCGCGGGTTTCTTGTGCCAACCGAGATCTCGTACGTGAACGAGTGTATCGTCGTTCCAATCCGACGCGCTTGGCGGTGTTCGACCTGGCGCAGACGGGCGAGCGCGATGCCGTAACCGTCGAGCACCCACTTGTCGCTGCGTTGGCTGGTGATTCCAGCGAGCACTGCGTCCGGAAGAGCGGTCGCAGGCGCCAAGCGGAGCAGCTCGCGGTCAGAGCGCGCTTCCTTGACCGCGAACCCGTCGCCCGAGGAGCCGTCGAGTGCGCAGAAGCCGTCCAAGAGCTCGAGCAGCACGGTGCGCGGCGTGCAAAATCGGCGGTTGACCACGACCGGGAACTTATACTGCGCGCTCAGCGGCGCCGACAGCGTCGCGCTCGCCGCGGACGCCGCAGACGCGGCCGAGGACAACGCGGCGCCCATCCGCCGGTCACTGCAGTCGCCGCGGGGTCGACAAAGCTTCAGTATCGACTCACTCACCTCCACGAGGTCGGAAGAGGTGCAGAGGTCACCGTGACATTGTTATGTCGGACTTATTGAGCTCCTGGCGGGTGATTGGCCGGAACGCTGCGGTCTCAGGTCTGACTCTCCGTAACTGAGACTGAACAGTGTTGTGGACTGGCGAAAGTGACGCGCCCAGCGTGTACGCCAGCCAACTGTCACACACGTCATGTGACCGCAACGCGCACGCTGTTGCACCCAACAACTAGGCGAGTTGTGCCTCGTGTCCGTGGGCTGAGGGGCTTTGGTTCCGCCCGGGGTGAAGACGGCCAGGTGTGCCACGAGACCAATTTGGTCCAGCCGGGACCAAAAGTGGGCGGCGTTGGCGCTGGGCCGAACATCAAGTCTGGCAGTTTTTACTACCCCGCTTCGCCCCGTTGTCAACTGTAAAAACCACGTTCACGCCGTTTTTACCCCACGCCACGCGATCGAAACACCAATTATCATCCGGTTATCGGTTCTAACAGGTTCTGATTACACAGCATCTTCTACGGAACGCACCCAGTCACCGTGAGAATATCGAATATAGCAGGTAATCCCGTAAAATGAGACCCACTCGCCAGTGTAGAGACCTGCCCGCCCCAGAAACGTGCCGTGGCATTCGGACTTTTCTTCCCCGGCGGAACCACCAGCAGCAGCGCCAAGCTCTCCCGCTTCTTCCTCTTCTCCTTCGCCATGGACCGTGACGCGCTTGTTTTCCTCGCCAAGCTCGACGAGCAGGCCGAGCGGTAGGTCCCTCCGTCTTCCGTCGGTGTCAATGTGGCGAACTGTTGTACTGAGTGGAGGCTGACGCGGTTCCTGTTGCAGCTACGACGAGATGGCGGACCACATGAAGACGGTGGCGAGCGACCACAACGTGGAGCTGACGGTCGAGGAGCGCAACCTGCTGTCGGTGGCGTACAAGAATGTGATCGGCTCGCGCCGCGCGTCGTGGCGCGTGATCTCGTCCATCGAGAGCAAGGGCGACAACGAGTACAGCGAACGCATCCAGGAGTACCGCCAGAAGATCGAGCGCGAGCTGGTGGACATTTGCTCGGACATTCTGTCCATCATCGACAAGAACCTGATCCCCAACTCGTCGAGTGAGGAGGGCAAGGTCTTCTACTACAAGATGAAGGGCGACTACCACCGCTACCTGGCCGAGTTCCAGACGGACAACGAGCGCAAGGAGTCATCTGACCTCGCCCTGGAGGCGTACAAGCAGGCGTCAACGATCGCCATGGCAGAGCTGCCGCCCACGCACCCGATCCGCCTGGGTCTGGCGCTCAACTTCTCGGTCTTCTACTACGACATTCTCAACTCGCCGGACCGCGCGTGCAACCTGGCCAAGCAGGCGTTCGACGACGCGATCGCGGAGTTGGACACGCTGTCGGAGGAGTCGTACAAGGACTCTACGCTGATCATGCAGCTGCTGCGCGACAACCTGACGCTGTGGACGTCGGACCAGGAGCAGGACGGCATGGACGCCAATGACGGCGCCGACGGCCCCTGAGCGCGCCGTGGACGCGGTCGGTTGGCCGGGCTGCCACTCCAGCCGTTTAGCCGGCCAGCTCAAGTTGTGTGTTGTTGATAGGGATCCGTAAGAGTGTACAAGAGGTCGAAAGGTGGCGTCGGACTCGTAAATTGCGTCGAAACACGCTGGAAGTGCCCTCGGTCGCTCCGAGTTGCCGTGACAATATCGGACGCGTGTCAGAGCGGCGGAATGCGTCTACAAACAGCATTTTGGCCCACACCAACATTGAAATGGACTCCATGAGGTAGGGGGGGACCACGGACACTACCAGTCAGGCAGTGAACGACGAACGAGGGCCGTACACCACTTCCGATCCGAATAAGACGGCGAATTTCGATGAAAAGAAAAAAGATTGAAGAACGAAAAAAGAAGCACAAAAAATCAGATGTCAAGCCCAAAAGAGCTTATTTGTATCAACTTTGAAGGTCTTTGCAGTGCGTTTTAGGTGCGCGGCTTCTGCTTCCACCCGTTCTGGCCTCTATAATTTATACCTGACACGTAATTTACCCCTAGCGCTCGGCTAAGTCCGAAAAGGACGACCCTACAACCCCGTCGCCCCCTTGCAGCCCCCCCCCCCCACACACACACTCTAGAGCAGCCATGTTGCGGATCGTGAATGCGACTGCACGCCCACTGCGCGTCCGTCCGTTCGTCCTTCTGTATCCTATGCGGTGTAGTACGCCAGCGCGCGTCGTCGCCTCGCACTGTGCGGTCAGTAGCTGGTGCAGTGTAGTTTTGGTATGATCCCGCAGCCAACGTCCCCCTCTGTTGCTGGAAAATGCTGTCGGTTTTTTTCTTCTCGGGGAGATTCCTCCCATAGTAGAACCAAGTCAATTAGGGTGGTGGGAGAGGAGAGTTTTTATACAAATTTAGCTGTCACTCACGAAAAAAATCGTAAAAGCGGCCGTAAAAGCCACGTGGTGAGGCGGTTTACTTGGTTTATGTATGATGAAGGGTGCCGCTAAAAATACCATATAGCCTGGCGACCGATGTGACAGGTCGGCCGCCATGTTGTGCGGTCGGGAGCGGGCTTTTACGCTAAAACCCCGGTGGGGAGCATATCTTGCTTATAAAAAGTGCCCCTTTTGTTGCCCGCGAAAATAACCTAGGCGCGCCAGCTGCGGGGGAACGGAGCGGAAGCGAAAAATAAATAGAAAACCGCGAAATCTTTCCACTTGTTTAAAACAACCCCGATTCACTCGACAGGAGGGGGGACACGCTCGGGAAACCGCGCCGCGCTCTATACATTCGTGCTGCGAAACCGCCGGCGCGCCTGCCTCGCCCCCTCGCATGTTCTAAAATGTTTAAAACATTTTTCCTTGGCCCCCCGTTCTCGATTGAAGAAAAAAAAACGCCCGCCAGGTTTTTTTCTGCGCCAGTATCCGATTTGCGCCAATTCCAGCAGGAGCCCCGCCCCAAGTCTTCCTCCCTCACTTCCAAGCACCATGGACCGCGACTCGCTCGTCTTCCTCGCCAAGCTCGCCGAGCAGGCCGAACGGTAGGTTCTGCGCTTTATGTACATATGTATGTGGTTCTGTGAAGTGATGTAGTGATCTCATGCGGCGTTTTGTGTATGGGGAACGATAGCTACGATGAGATGGTGGACCACATGAAGGCGGTTGCCAACAACCACAACGTGGAGCTGACGGTCGAGGAGCGCAACCTGCTGTCGGTGGCGTACAAGAACGTGATCGGCTCGCGCCGCGCGTCGTGGCGCGTGATCTCGTCCATCGAGAACAAGGGCGACTCGGAGCGCAGTGAGCACATCAAGGCGTACCGCCAGAAGATTGAGGGCGAGCTGGTGGACATCTGCAACGACATTCTGACCATCATCGAGAACAATCTGATCCCCAACTCGTCGAGTGAGGAGGGCAAGGTCTTCTACTACAAGATGAAGGGCGACTACCACCGCTACCTGGCCGAGTTCCAGACGGACGACGAGCGCAAGGAGTCGTCGGACAAGGCGCTCGAGGCGTACAAGCAGGCGTCAACGATCGCCATGGCAGAGCTGCCGCCCACGCACCCGATCCGCCTGGGTCTGGCGCTCAACTTCTCGGTCTTCTACTATGAGATCCTCAACTCGCCGGACCGCGCGTGCAACCTGGCCAAGCAGGCGTTCGACGACGCGATCGCGGAGCTGGACACGCTGTCGGAGGAGTCGTACAAGGACTCTACGCTGATCATGCAGCTGCTGCGCGACAACCTGACGCTGTGGACGTCGGACCAGGAGCCCGACAACGCCGACGCCAACCAGGGCGACATGAACGTGCAGGACGTCGAGTAGGTGCGGTCCTCGCTTCCCCGTCGGAGCCCGCAGTAGGAGCGTAGGGGGCCGCGCGCCAGGAATGGGACGCGCCGGAACGCACGGCCGTCCCCTCCCCGCAGACCGACGCGCCGCCCCACCTGTAACGCGAAATGATCGGCGATGCCGCTATTTTGATCCCTACGCCCTTGTTTTATACTGAGATCATGTAAGATCATGTAGTGTGGTTGATACCCCTGTAAAAGTTGGGGAGGAGCGCGTAAACTGCATGGGGATTGACCGAGAGGGCCGGCCACGGGGACTCCGATCTATTGAAGGGGTGGGGGGGAGAGATCTTGTACGTTTTTTTAGAATTTTGGCTCACCTTTCAATACCCGTTTGTAGGGGAAAAACCCAAAAACCCAGAAAATGTAGGACCTCTTCTAGCCATCACTCTTGACGCTGTTGGCCGCTCTCGCAGGCGCCTTCCAGGTGCTCAACCAGGTGCTCAAGGAACCTTCTTGTTGGGCCGCTGCTTGACCTGGACGTGCGGGGACAGCGAGCGTATGCGCTCCTCCAGCATCGCCTTCTGCGTGTACGTGGGCTTCATATCGAGTGTGTTGCGCGAGGCCTCAGAAGGCTCATGTCCTCGCTATTGGACGCGGCTATCAAACCGGAACTCCTGCATCGCCACGATGTGCTGCTTCATGGCCGCATACTCAGCCGGTATCGTCTCCGGGTCGTCTTCGATCACAAACGCGCCCACTATGCCGTCGCCCATCTGTAAGAACACGGACCCGTGGTAGTGCGGGTGGTAGTGGAACAGTCCGCGCGGGTGGTTCTTCGGGACGTGCAGCTATGTGTTCATCGACTTGCCGGGCGCCAGCACGCGGAAGACGTTGTCCTCGATGCCCATCGTGTCCATATGGATGCTGTGGAAGTGCATGTTTCGTGTTGTTCGGGTTGTGGTACGTGTTCAGCGTCCACTTGTCCATTGTTGAGCACGTCGCCCGGCTTGGTGCGCAGGATCGGGCCCGGGATGCTGTTGTCGAACGCGCACGTCCAGAACGTGATCGGTCCGTTCTCGAAGCGCTTGGCGCCGTTCGTGATGGTCGTGTTGAGCTCGCCGTTGACGACGAGCGCGTCTCGGGCTCCTACAGCGCGTCTAACCGCTGTGCTAGCCGCGCGATCGTCGCCTCACGAGTGCTGGGGTCGTGGACGATGAGTCCATCGTAGCCGCCCAGACCCAGACGGAGGCCGCGCCGCGTCGAGTGCGCGATGCCTATCATGATGAGCGCCAGCGCGCCGACCAGCACGATAGTTGCGCACGCGATCTGCTTCGGAACACCCAGCACGCTCGCGCTGTCGTTTACCGTATCGCTAATGTCGAGCTCCTGCGTGCCTTTGCTAACGTCGCACAGCATGTTGGTGTCGTATGTGTACGTGCTGCCGCCCTTGCTCGCTGATTAATCCTCATGGACTGATGGCAAAGTGTACGAGTTCCACAATCTTGAATGTAAAGCTAAGAGACTCACCTCCATCTACATGTATTGTGGCAAGAGATTATTACTACACAAGGTAATATGACTACTAAATAAAATAATGCCAATCAAAACTTCAACTATTCCTCCCAAAATCACAAAATTACCATAAATTTTAGAGTAGAACGCTCTACTGAGCGTCGTGTGCGCCACGCTATTTGGATGACATGAGAGGAGGGAGGGGGGGGGGGAAGTGGAACACATAACTGCTGTATTATACGTAAGATGTCTGAAAATGTTCATAACTTTATACGTTTTCTGTCTAAATTTTCCTAAATATTGTTAGCTCAAAATGAAAGTGATTTACTGTCACATCAATCACAATGAAAATATTTATTTAAAAAATAATTACAATTTAATAAATATTGTATTATAAAATGTTTCATATTCTAATTTTACGTCTACAAGGAGTTGGGGAAAAGATCCAATTTGAATTTAGCAAATCACATTTTTCGGGGTGAGTGGCTGGGGATGGCTACTGTACAGCATATTGTTCAGCTTCAAGGCCCGCGTCATTATCCCGACGCTGTCGACGTAATACCCTTTGCCATCATCAAAAGTTTCGTCCATCTTCTCCTCATTCACTCGTCATTCTTACAATTTTACAATTTTACAATTTTACAAATCAAAATCTCCAAAACACATTACAATAAACAATTTACAATGTTAGAATAGAATAATAAAATCAACAGATCTTTATACTTCTACCAAAGATGTTATAATAAAAAATCTTCATATTACACGACATGCCACGCCACCACCTCGACACACTCATCCACACACTCACCGTCCTAATGGCTGTCTTTGCGCTACGTCTGCTTGTCCCTGGCCCTGTCCTCGCGGTAATGCGCGCTGCAGAGGTTGCGAGTGCGCTCGTAAGCAGGCTTGCTGCAGCCGGCAATGGTGCAGCGCTTACCGCCGCCGTGCGCCCAGCAGAAGCCGTTGGACACCGAGATAGTCTCGCAGTCGCTGAAGGCGCAAACAGTGCCGCCACCATGTGACCAGCACACGCCCTTCGACTTGGCACGATTGGCGCAGTCCGCCACCTTGCACTTGACCGACCCACCGTGCTTCCAGCAGCGCCGCGCGTGCTTGGCACGGCTCACGCAGCCCTCCACTGCGCAGAACTTGCTGCCCTTCTTGCTCTTCTTCTTGGCGGGTGTAGCAGTGGTCACGGATGCCGCATCCGAAGGCGGTGCCGGTCGCTTCTTGCCTGCATCTGAGTCTGAGTCGGACGACAGGATGAACGCGAGTGCGCCCTTGTGGTTCGTAGGTGTGCCGGATGCTGAGCTGGAGGGGGACCAACTACCGGAGGACCCCGAGGGGGATTGCTCCTCCTTGAGTACTGGGAGAGTCGCGTAGGGCGGCGGGAGGGCGATGACCGGCGGCTTGGACCGCAGTGACGGGAGTACTGGTGGTGGTGGTGGTGGTGGTGGTACCATCGCGGCCATGTAGGGTACTGGGTAGGGCGACGGGTAGGGCAGACACTGCTGCGGATGCTGGTGGGAATACGGTGGCGGATGCTGTAGGTGGGGTGGTGGGTAGAGTGGCGTCCTCTGTGGGGCGAGGGAGGGGACAGCCCCAACCGGTGGGAGCATGGCGGACGGAGGTTAAATAATGAACCGAACGCTCTACTCTACACGGCTACCACTATGCTACCGATGTCGTCAACTGGACGCGAATTCCAGAATGACGAAGACTGGGGACGGGACGGGACCGGAGAGGACGGAGAGGCTGGGGCGGCTAACCAACCCCCCCCCCCCCCCCCCCCCCCCCCCCTCCTTCCTCTCGGTCTCCACCACCCCGTGTGGATACATTGTATTATACAGAATACTGAGTTAGCGTCATGTATAGAATAAACTAGACTTTTTTTTTTTTTTTTTAGGGGGGGGGAGCACCGAAAGGACTGCAGAACCAGCCGCTTTTCCGACATGCTTGAGCCACTTTTTTTAGGGTGCGTAGTATGTATAGTATGTATACTTGTGGACGAGTAACTTGATGTTTGTATAAAAAAGGAGGTGTCCTACATGTATACCTGCGTTGAGTTTTCAGTATACTGTGGTACACCCAGTGACGCGCCGGCGTGGGCTAGGGGGATCAGAACCAGAGGGATCCGACACACTTGACGCACGTAGTCAGTACGTCACGTTGGAAAAAAGTACTGCCGACGAACGCAACAATTTACTTATTTGAGTTATTTAATGATGAGGTGTGGATGCATCAACTATATTAACAGTCTATTTCGACGGTCAGTCATTGGACAGCACGCGACGAATCCTAACATAAATCAATATGATCACGTAAATAGGTGTAGGGTTATTATATCAGAGCATGTGTAACGGCAAGCAAATGCTTTCTGCGCTGCTGACAAAAGCGTATACTTGATATACATCAACATGTATAATGAGGATAAATTACAATCGTTTCTTGAAGAACACCCTACACTCGAAGCACACAATTGGCGATTATTCTGTCCCATGCAAGCTTCACAGGATGGGGAGCACACCACTTGCACCTGTACAGGTGTATAATACACAGTGCAAAGGACAGGAATTACCCTCACTGTAGAACACGACATTGTGTAGTATAGTGTTGTACGGTAGAAGGACCGCCTCACTGATGGCCACAGGCCCAGATTGCTGGCGTGGCGGGCAGTGGGAGCGTCCTACAGTACCAAAGATCGCGCTTTGGTCTTGCGTATCCACCAATTCGTCAATCGAATGACATACGAACGTGCCACCTCGGAGGGCTGTACAAGTACAAGCCCACCACTCTAGAGTGTATAGTATACATATCGGCAGGTTCAAGAATCCCCCCCCACCGCAAACCTTGGTGAGACACTCGGGATTGTTCGTCCTCCTGGCTCTCTCTCGCCTCATATACCGCTGCGTGTACAGTGAACAGTGCTGTGAAGCAGCGTATACTATACAGTTTACTATACAGTTTACTGTACAGTGAGAATGAATTTTTCGGCGTGTCATCACGTGGTGGCGTAGGGCGCGTCGTCGTCAACTGAGATCTGGTCGCCGTCAATGACAGCGTCACCTGGTATACTATATTATACTGTTTTATGTTAATGAACAGAAAGGGGGAGGGGATGGACCCTTACTTGTTAGTCATTGCAATCAAAGCAGCGCAGGCAATGAGAAGTACATACGGTATACAGTATACACTATTGTAGGTTTGGTATACCTAAAATACAGTAAAGCAGTTTATTTCGCGAGAGCCCTTCCGAATGCGTAAGTTAATCGTAATTTATTGAGGCGGTCGGCCCCCCCCCCCCCCTACTGCGATTAGAGGAGGATGATCCTCTGCGTACCCAGCTGGGCCCCGAGAACACCCGTGTATGTGTGTGTGTGTGTGTGTATGGGGGGGAGGGGGGGGGGGGATCCGTGGTCCGGGACGCAACACACGAAAATACTCTAGCGCCCGCGTAACCTAACGGTCCGCGCCGTCCCCAGCATTTCGATGGGAGTTTGTGGATGACGACGCAAAATTTACTGTTGCGCAAATTTGCAATGGTTGAAATGAAAATACTAAAATTGCAACGAGTTATAGGAACTAGTGACCTCTAAGAGAGGCATTTGCCACCAGCTAATAGTCATCTAAAATAGACTAAACCGCTGTCCGTGCAAGGGACATCAACATTATGAGTTGATTAATCTTCAAAATATCGACCACGTCACCCAGACTCGCGGCTCCTGTACATACACAGTGCCGGTGAATCAACGATGTACTGAAGCTCAGGATTTGCTCGAAATTTACCACCAATTCAATTTTGGTGGATCATTTTATATCGAAATCCACAGATTTTATTCGTAATTCGTCACCATTAAATATTTAGACCAAAAAAATGTTTTTACATATTTCAATTATTGTAATTTACTAAGATTATTTGATGATTTATTGTGTCTACTATTTTCCATTATTTCTACAAGTTATGTAAATTTAATTATGCCTTATTAATTGTGTCATATTTACGCAATAATAAGCCACTTTACAAATATCAGTTTTCTTTTGTTTTGCATCACAATAAATTCGCACAAAACAAAAAAAATAATAGTGAAAAGCGCAGCATTCCCTACTAAACCAAGTCGCAGCCACCTAAACTACTACACCTGACGACGCCTACAGTCTACATGGTGAGCTCCATGATGGCGTTGACGATGTCGTTGTCGTTGGAGCGCAGCGCAGCGACGGCCTTGGCCTTGCTGACGCCAGCCTGGGACATAACCAACTGGATGTCCTTGGCGTCGATGCCCGTCTCGTCGACCTCGGCGTCGTCCTCCTCCTCCTCGGCGGCGGCGGCGGAGGCATCCGCGGCAGTGTCGGCAGCAGCCTCAGGTGCCTTGAACTGCTGCGCGGCCAGCTGCTGCGCCTGCGCGTTCAAGTCCTCGATCTTGGCCTCACCAAAGATGACGTAGGTCTCGCTGACAGCGCTCTTGAACACGTCCGGCTTGGAGATGACAAACAGGATGTTCTTGTTCTTCTTGATGGTCACACGGATGATGCCACCCACGGGCTTGAGTCCGAGTTTCTGCATGGCCTTACGCGCCTTCTTCTCCGACCGGTTGTGCTTGCCCGCCTCGGCGTCCGCGCCGTCCTGCGCCTCCTCTAGCGCTGGGATCTCGTCATCCGAGTCTGCATCCTCGTGGTGGTGGTGCGCATGCTCATGCGAGTGCTCATGCGAGTGCTCGTGGTCGTGGACGTGGTCGTGCTCGGCGGGGGCCATGGCTGCTGCGGGAGTTAGTTTAATTGGAGCGGTGGAGCGTTCTCACTAATGACTGTCGTCCACACCAGACGGAGGGGACGGGAGACGGGGGACCCGCAAACGCGGAGAGGCCCCCAAGCCAATGATTGGACGTCCTGTATTCGGATCCCCTGTTCACAACCCTCAAATTTTGATATCGGACACACCGAAAGTGTCAAATTAGCTGCAGAACAAAATAATTAAACCTGCACAATTACATAAATTATGTTAATATGATAAAATTGTTAAAAATGAAACGCGGGTGAAAACTTTTGTGGCATATCAATTCGAAACAGTGACTACCACTATTCATGTCATTCCCGCCAAATTGAGACCAGGAGCTCTGAACAGCTCAACATGGACGAGAATGAAGGCGTGGTGCTTGCCCCAATGGTCGCCCCGACGCTTCGGTATCTTCGCCTCGACCTATCAGCGGTAGGCGCCCGGATCCTGCGCGCGCGTGCCCCCGCGGGTCGCTGCTCACTCTCGTTATCGCGGGGCCCGCGCAAGCAGCACTCCGGCCGTCCTCCTCCGCATCACCATCGCCGCCCGCGTCCTCCTCCTCGTCGCGCTGTAAGCCCCGCGCGCCCCCGACTTCACAGCTGACCGGCCGACTCCGCAGACCATCGGACGGATGCGATTGCTTTTGCTGTGGCCGCTGCTGCTGCTGGCAGCGCCCATCGCGCGCGCCGCCATCTCCGGTACGTCTCTTTATACTCCCTCCCTCCCGATACGACTCACTGACGGGTCTGCGCACGCGGTGACAGCGCCGTCCACACCGCTGAACGTGGCGCTGGGCGTCGTGAGCCAGGACGCGCTGCAGGTCTCGTGGGCGCCGCCCGCGCGCGACGGCGGTGCGCCCGTCTCGTCCTACCTGGTCGAGTGGGACCCGGACCCGGGCGTGCGCGAGGTGCAGGTCGTGCGCTCGGCCTCCAACACGGGCGCCAACGAGGTGCAGACCGTGCAGACCGTGGCCGGGGACGTGGACGAGGTGCAGGTCGTCACTACGGCGGCCACGGCGCTTTCAGAGATCCAGACCATCACCACGGCTGCCGCGCCGGGCGAGACGCTCGGCGGGGTCTTCACGCTCGAGCTCGACATGACCAGTAGCGGCGGCAGCAAGCAGCGCTCGGGCGTCATCGCTTTTAATGCGCAGCCGACAGGCGACCGCGCGAGCGTCGCGGAGATCCTGCGCGCCATGAGCATCGTCGGCGCCGCGGGCGTGCAGGACGTCACCCGCGTCGGCCCAGACGCGCAGGGCGGGTTCACATGGCTCATCACGTTCGCCACGGCCATGGGCAACGTTCCCGACCTGAAGCTCTCGTCCAACTTCCTTACGGGTAGTGGCGCCAACGTGGCGCTCGCGACGACGCAGCAGGGCAACGTGATCGCCGCGGGCACCTTCACGCTCGTGTTCCAGGGCGAGACGACCGCGGACATCCCGTTCGACGCCTCGGACGCCGTCATGCAGCAGAAACTCCAAGCGCTCGAGTCCATTGACGCCGTCAACGTCGTGCGCACCGGGCCGACCGTCCAGAACGGGTACTCGTGGACCATCACGTTCACATCCAACAGCGCTCGCAATTCGGGCAACCTGCCGCTGCTCACGGTCGGCGCAAACGTCCTCTTACAAGCCATCGGCGCGACGGTGGCCGTCACCGAGGCGAGCGCGGGCAACCAGCTCACGGGCTCCTTCAAGTTGAACTACAACGGGCTATCGACAACCGATTTGCCAGTCGACTGCTCCGCCGCGAGCATGAAGACGGCCTTGGAAACCCTGGGTAACGTCGGTACCGTCGACGTTGTGCGAACAGAACGTGCAGACCCGCAGGGTGGGTACACGTGGACAGTGTCGTTCCTCACGCTTAAAGGGAGCCTAGCCGCTCTTGGCACGGATCTGACATTGTTGGGTGAGACGCGCTCGGACGGCGCCGTGTCCAAGGCGGTGCGCGTCACGCGCACGCAGCCAGGCACCATTCAGGAAGTCCAGGACATTGTTGTCACGACCGCGACCAGCGTATCCGCGGCCACTATGTTCTACTTGCGAACAACCTTCGCCAGCCAGACCGCCACGACTGGACCGATCCCGGCCAACGCCTTGGGAGACGGCACATGCATGCCGACTCACCCCGAGGTGCAGCAGATTCGCGTGACCACCACAGACACCACAGCTCAGGGAGGCGATTACCTCGTGTCGCAACGCACCGCCATCCAGCTCGTGTACACTAGCAACCTTGAAGGCGGCACCGCCCAAAGGACAAAACCCATTTATGTCAACACGGCCAGTGGGGACTGCTCCGTGGGCGCGGCCGCCATCGCTGCGGAGTTATCCGCGCTCGACGGTATCATTGGCCCAGTGATAGTGGCATCTAGCGCTGCAGTCGCGACGCAGGAGTGCACGTGGGCCGTCACGTTCAACAATCAACCGGGCAACCTGGTGCAGATGACGGCGATTGATCCGTCAAGCGCTGCAGGTCCATCAACTATCGTCACGATCGGAGATGACACGATTCAACTGAGTACTCTGACCGAAGGCGCGATCAATATCATCAAGATGGAGCTTGAACGATTGCTAAACGTCGCGCAGGTGACGGTGTCAGCTACACCTGCCTTGACGCGTAATGCCGACAAAACCTGCAGGTGGAGCGTCACCTTCGACGGCAACGCGGGGGATCTCCCGCTGATGACCGTGTCCGTTGATGGCGGAGCTACGTTCGGCGCGTCCGAGACGACTGGCGGCGGTGACACCGTCGCTGTCGTTGCCAATACAGAGGGCACCTCGACGGTTCTGGGTGGAGCTTTCGCACTGGAGTTCGAAGGGCAGCGCACGGGATACATGCCGTTCGACGCGAGTGCCGCAGTGGTGAAATCGCAGCTGGAGACCCTGTCAACCATCGGCAATGTCGATGTGACGCGGTCGAACGCAGACCCAAACAACGGGTACGCCTGGACTGTTACCTTTGCCAACAACTTGGGCGACCTTGAAGCGATCGTGCCCGACGCGTTGGCGCTGACGGGCACGGCACCGTACATCGAGATCACGGAGCGCGTCAAGGGCGTACTTCCACCGTTTAACTCCAAGGACTCAGCGAACGGTAAGGCGTTGCCACCTCCCCTGGTTCAGTTCGTTTGAGTTGTTGGTCTGACGTGAGAGTGTGTAATTGTGGAGCAGGTGTAAGTTTTGCCAGCGCGCTCATAACGGACCTGAGCGATTTGTCCGTGACCGCAAATCACCTGGACGAGAACATCCCGTACTTCTTCCGCGTGTCTGCCATCAACGCTGCCGGCCGGGGCGCGGGGGCAATCTCGACTCCTCAGTTCGCCATCCCAACGCCGCAGTCTCCGACGGCTCCGTCTAACGTGACGCTCCAAGCAGTTGACGGCACGAGCGTCGCAGTCACTTTAAATTCGCCGCTCAGTGACGGAGGCAAGCCGGTCGACTCCTACCGCGTCGAGTGGGGTACAAGTCCGATCACGGACGAGGTTCAGCAGGTTCGCTTACAAGTCCCAATCGTTCAAGAAATTCAGCAGGTATCGACGTCGACGACCCTAAACGGAGAGGTGCAGCTTGTGATGTTGACGAGTACCTACAACTCCGTTCCAGCCAACGAAATCCAGCAGGTCAGCTGTGACGCGCTGAGCACTGGTACCGGGTTCTTCTCACTCAACTTTTTGGGGGAGACTACTGCACGGATTGCGGCAAGCGAGACGTCAGCGACCGCGATCGAGACGGTGCTTGAAGAGCTGGCGTCCGTCGTGGATGTGCAAGTGTCGTTCTTCGGTGGTCAGACAACGGCATGTAAGCCGTGCCCGTCGACAGGATGCACCTCGGGTTTCGAGGTCACCTTTGTATCGGTGAACGGTGTAGCGGGTGACATGCCCAAGCTGACTGGTAACACGAACGATTTAGAAGGAGTGCGACGAATCGACGTCACCGAGAGAGTTCAAGGCCAGGCCCCAGTCAGCGGGACATTCAGGCTGACATACCTGAGAGGAAGAGACGCAGACACTGTCCCTCTTCAGTTCAATGCCCCTGCAACGACGGTCCAAGCCGCCTTGGCAGCGCTTGACTCGTCGGTCACTGTTTCTGTGTCGGATGAAACGCTATCACTCTCGCTGGCGGAGCGGAACGCCGGCGCGCAACTCTGGAAAGTCACGTTTGTGAACAGCGGTCGGATTCCAGACATGCTGGTGCGACCTGCGAACAATTTGCTCGTCGGAAATGGCGCTGGTATCCGGATATTCACCAAGGGAGCGGCGTACGCGGGTGTTGCTTCTGTCGGCGGAAACGGCGTGGAGGGTACGTTCCGGCTGCGACTTGGTGGACATGTCACGGACCCGATCGACTTCGATGCGTCGGACACCACCGTCAAGGCGAGGCTCGAGGCGCTGCCCAACATTGGAACTGTTGCAGTGACGCGTACTGGACCAACGTTGAAGAGCGAGTACTCGTGGGTGGTGACGTTCACATCGAATCCGGGAAGCTTCCCAATCGGCTCTGGTAATGTGGACGCGCTGACAGTAGACACGACAAGTCTGCTTGGAACTGGTAGTACGGTTATCATTTCAACGCTACAACAGGGGTCTCTCCCGGTCGACGGGGCATTTCAGCTTGGGTTCACCAGCGGGACAACGCTTTACACAACCAACTTGTCGCCGTACGCGTCGAGTAACGAGGTGAAGAGCGCGCTGGAGCAACTTGCGTCCATCGGCCGCGTGCAAGTGAGTCGGACGACGAACGCTGATGGGTACTCATGGTTCGTGACGTTCAGCGGATGCCGATCGAATTCGCCCGCAATCTGCAACTTCGGTGACATCAATCCGCTGTTGACGGTGGCCACTGGTCTCACAGGAGGGCAAGGTGCATCTGTCCCGACGGTAGTTGTGACGGAGGTTGTGAAGGGGGTTGCCCCGCTTCAGTCGACGCTCGTGACGGACTTGTCCGGAGGAGACCCATTCGATCTAACCATCTCCAGTCTCAGCTACGGCACCAAGTACTACACTCGCGCGTACTTCCATAACGCAGTGAGCTTTGGTGCCCGCGCGCTGTCGACGCCGCAGTTCGTCGTGACCAAGAACTTACCGCCAGGTCCTCCTGAGCGCGTCCAGCTCGTGTCGTCAACTGCCACCTCGATCACGTTGGCGTGGTCAGCGCCGACGGACAATGGTGGTGCGGCTGTGAGCGGTTATGAACTTTGGACCTCCGAGTGGGGGAGCGTGTACAGAAAAGTGTACGACCGGCCCAACGATTCTGTAACACTGACGACGACTCTGTTCACCAGTGCTGACAACGTGGTTGAGTCGGGGCGGAAATATCTGTTCAAGGTGCGCGCCATCAACTTTTGCTTGTCGGAGGATGCGAACGCTGCCTGCTACGGCGAATTCAGCGATCCCGCAGAGTACACGGTGCGCAGCCCAGTGGTGCCTAAACCCCCCGCTTCGCTGACGCGGGACTCGAAGACAACGATCAACACCGCAGTGACCAACGACGGGATCATTGTTGTCGACTGGACACCGCCGGAAGACAACGGCGGGTCGCCAGTGACGAGCTACCAGCTCTTTATGGACGACGGGACCGTTGCTGGATGGACGCAGCAGACTCTTGTTGGGGCGTTCCCACACGGATATATGCACTCGGTCACCGGCTTAAAGGAAGGCAATGTCTACCGCTTTTACATGCGTGCCGTGAACACGATCGGGCCGTCTGGCCAGAGCCCGATACTAGCGGTCGTGATGGCAAATGTTCCTTCAGCCCCGAGCGCGCCGACTGTCGTTGACGTCGGCCCGATGTCGATCCAAGTGTCGTGGCTGCCTCCTTCCACGTGCACATCCACGCTGACTGGTTGTAACGGGTCTCCGCTGCTCGGATACAAGCTGTGGCAGTTTCCGGGCGTGACGGCGAGCTACACGGCGTCTGGCTCGCCCGTAAACACGGAGATTCAGCGGATTCAAACGTTCGTCGACCCTCCTACTTCAGAAGTGCAGTCCGTGACGATCACGGGAGCGTCCGGCCAGTTCGCCCTGTACGTGAACCAGATAAAGACATCGCTGCTGAACGCCGGCACGGCCCAGGCCGCGACAAACGCGCAGGTCAAGACGGCCATTGAATCGGTGTGTAATGTGGGCTCGGTCGTCGTGACATCGTCGGCGTCTGCGACTGGAACGACCTGGACCATCAGTTTTACGGACTGGAAGGAGCCGTTGGCGAAGATCGTAGTGGTTCCTGACCTGCTCACCAAAACCGTGGCGAGTACGGACTACACGACGAGTGTAACGCGCATCCAAGGTGGCAGCAGCGCTCTCGGAGGCGACTTCACGGTGTCGTTCCGCGGGTTCGATACCGGGCATTTATCTGTGAGTACCACTACAGCAGTTGAGATGAAGCGCCAGCTTGAAAACCTGCCGAGCATCGGCGTGGTGGACGTCTCCGCAACCGCAGGCGCTGATAGCACCATGATGTGGGACATCACATTTATGACAGAGCTCGGTGATTTGCCGTTGATGAAAGTCACGAGCGGCCGATTGACAGGAGGAAACCCTCGCATCACGGTGACGACGATCCAGGATGGCACACCAGGAGTGGTAGTGTACGACGGCTCGAATGCGCCCGACATTCTAACGTACACTTCGCGGAATTTAGTATCCGATACGTTGTACGCGTTCGTGGCGGTCGCGATCAACGCTGCCGGGGAAGGAATTGGCGGTGTGTCAACCCCAGCGATCGCAGCCTCATCTGGCGCTTCCAGCTCTCAAACACTGGCGTATGGACCAGCGTTGATACAGGGGATGGCAGGCACTGTCTATGAGGTGCAAAGTGTCAAGACGAGCGGTATCAACACGGGCTCGTTCAACCTGCACTGGAAGGCTGGACCTGCGATTGGCCCGATCACCACTGCGATGCAAGCAAGCGCGCTCGAAGAACTGATGGCTGCTAGCGACCCGAGCCTCGGCACCGTGCACGTGTCCAAGGCGGACGTGAACGGCGCCGATTGCGTGTGGTACATAACCTTTACGTCGTACGTCGGTGACGCCCCGTTGCTCGCTACAGATGATGCGGTGCACGTGACGGTTGCAGAGTTTCTCAAAGGCGAAGCCAACGAGTTCACTGTGGCTCCTCGAAAGGCGTCTGGGGACGTCGTGACGTATGTGACAATGCCTCCAGGGTTCATCGGGAAGGATGTCTTTTGGACAGAGCTGTGGTCGAGTCCGCCTTCGATCGTCGATGGGACACACGATTTCGTCTCGGACGGCGGTCAAGCCGTGTACGAGCCTGTCGTGTACGAAGTCCAGTCCATCACGTTTGACGGGAGCGCAGGCAGTATCTCGTTTGCACTTGATACCTCGACTACTCGCGTTGGTGGTGTGGCTGCTACAAGTACTGGCACGGTAGACGCCTCGGTGCTCGCTGCCGGGACGACAAGCAATGCGAAGGCTGCGAATCTGGTCAAGACCAACCTAGAGACACTAGCCAACGTCGACACAGTGGCTGTTTCGCGAGTGACAAACACCGGCGGAGGCACAACGTCGTGGACGTACAGAGTGACGTTTGTGAGCAACCTGTGCGATATGCCGTCGATTAAACTCGTGGGCGACGCAGCATTCATGACGTCCGACACGTTGCTGACGACGACGCCAACAATGTTTAGTGAGATCCAGAACGGCCTGTGCGACGTCCAAACGGTGACAACGTCGGCAAGCGTGGAGTCAACCCCGGAGGTGCAGTCGATCTCAACATGGATCGACGCAACCATTGCGACCACGATCTCGGGGACCTTTGACCTCGTGTTTGCTGGGTTGGGCACCGTCACTGTTCCGGTTACTGCGACTAGCGCTGACATGAAAGGTTTCCTGGAGTCACTGGGTGGTATTGACTCCGTGACGGTGTCAACACAAAGCGCCGACTACGGCGCGACGGTCGGATTGAAGACGTGGATCGTGACATTTAACGAGATCCTCGGCAGTGTTCCTGCGATCACTGCGTCTACCGCCAACCTGGGAGGCACAAGCGCAACGGTTTTGATCAAGGAGGTGCGGCGCATGGGACTTTCCTTGGGCGGCACCTTTGTGCTGAATATGATAGGTGACACGACGGTCAACCTCCCTTTTGACATTGAACCAGCCGCACTCAAGTCGGAGCTCGAAAATCTGCGCCCTATCCTCGAAGTTGACGTCAAGAAGGAGGAGCTGTTCAATGGAAACCGGTGGACAGTATCCTTCACTAAGAATCTGGGCGACCTGCCGCTTCTCGAAGCGTACCCGTACGCGTACGAGATCCAGGAGATCGAAACCCTCGGCGGAGCACCGACGCCGCTGCGTGGAACGTTCGCGCTGACATATAACAGTGAGCGAACGCAGCCGATATCCTTTGATGCCACGGACGTTACGATGAAAGCGGCACTGGAGGCTCTACCGTCGATTGGTCGCGTCGATGTGACTCGGACTGACGAACTGGATGCCGGCAATCGGTTCAAGTGGCGAGTCACATTCCGTTCGCAGCTTGGAAACATCGGCAACCTCGTTGCGGATGCCCGTGGACTCTCTGGCAGTTATGCTGACGTGTCGGTGACGGAGATCCAGGCCGGAGATCTGAACACACTGACGGGTAACTACCCGCAGCTTTCTGTGTTCAAACAGCACTCCGGTCTCCCAAGCTACACGGGGCGGTACATCCCGTTCGAAGCTGGCTCGGATTACTCGGTCGCTGTTCTCCAGCTCCACAGTGGTGGTCTGCGTGCGCTGTACTTTGACAACTTCTGGCTGCAGGACGAGCCGGTGATATCCAGAGTTGACCCGCAGCTCGACTTCGACTGGGGCACGTCGGCGATCACCAATTACGGCCGCGATTACATCAGCATCCGTTGGTTCGGTAAGCTTGCAGTGCCGTATACGGACACATACGTGCTGTACGTGCAATCAAGCGAGGGCGTTCGGCTGTGGCTCGATCATGAGCTGCGCGTAGACACGTGGGATAGCGGAGAGGACTCCAACAACTCGGGCACGAACGAGAATTTCCGTTTGCAGCTCTCCTCAGGAACGTACTACGACCTGAAGATCGAGTACCGGGAAGAAACGGGCAGTGCGTCGTTCCACCTCTCATGGAGCTCGTCATATCTGTCGGTTGAGCCGATTCCGTCTCAGTACTTGTTTTATGGTGATCACATCCTGGGTAGTCCGTTTCCGATCACCGTCACGCCCGGCGCCACGGATTTCCCGTACACGACTGCGTTTGGCGACGGGCTCACTCAAGCGACCGCAGGGATCCAGGCGCAGTTTGTGATTCAGGCAAAGGACCAGAACGGTAACAACAAGACCTCCGACGGCGATTCGTTTGACGTCTGGATCGATGGCAACGCAGATCTCGCTCCGTTCGAGAAGCCGCTCTACATCGGTCAAGGGCAGTACCTCGTCAAGTACCTGCCAGCGATCAGTGGCCATTATTCGTTATATGTGCAGACGGTCGACGGGTTCGACATTTACTGCGGGCGTGGCAAGCTGAACAAGTGCAGTCCGTTCGTACTGACAATTCGTCCCGGCCCGACGACTCCGCACACAAGTCAAGCGCTCGGTGTAGCGGTAACATCGTACGGTGTCATTGACGGGCTGGTCGAGGCGGTGGCGGGTCTTGTCTCCAACTTCACGATCCAAGCACGCGACACATACAACAACAAGAAATGGGATGCAGCCGTGGGTCTTGATGTGTTTGAGACGAAGATGGTATTGGTAGCAGACCGAACGGTGCAGTACCGGAGCAGCGTGCTGGCCGCAGACCCAGCGACAGCTTCGCAGGGCCTCTATCAAGTCCAGTACTCAATCCCACGTGCTGGCGTGTACGAGATCCAGACGTATTTGAAAGGTGCGCCGATCTTGATGTGTCCCGGGTCCATTTGCCAGTCGCTGGGCAGCCCGGCAATATTGAAGGTTGTGCATTCCGAACTGCACGGATCAAGCTGCACAGTCGATGACACGGCGACGAATGCGTTGTCTAGAGCAACCAGCGGGCACAAGACAGGTTTCACAGTCTTCGCACGTGACGCTTTCGGGAATTTGCGAAGTGGGGATCGCACCACCAACTCGAAAATCACTGGAGACGGTCGTTCCGACGCCTTTTTGGTGGGGTTCGCGGGCGAGATGGAGACCTTCCGAACATCGTCGGCGGTGCAGACGCTGGACCTAGCCGATCAGTCGGTCAGCGGGTACTTCAAGCTCACATTCGGGTGGTTCCGGTCACAGCTGTGCCCGAACTGTGTAACGCAGCTTGCTGGCACGACCTTGAGCGTGAGTAGCAATCTGGTCGGCCTTCTGCTTCCGAACACCAAATTTACCGTCCAAGAATGCGTCTTCACTGCGGCGAGCGTCTCCGCATCCTCGATCACCGTCGTCAACAAGCACGGCTGCGCCAATTTTGCCGCGAAGCGTTGGTCGCTGCAGGTCACGAGCAGCACTGATCGAGTGCTGACACCGCTGATCCCGCAGGATGTGAGCGCGGCGGCGCTCAAGTACATCTTGCAGGACCTAGTGACATCGTCCGAAGTAGCAGTGACGCGGACGAATGTGCCGCCCGCCGGAGGTGTTGGTGCAGGTGGCTACCAGTGGCGAATCACCTTTCTGTCGCATTTGACTGCGTGGAGCGAGGCGCATCTGGCTGTGGAGTACCCAATCGAGTCTGCGAACACGTTGTATGCGACGCCGCTGGGTGTAGGATACACCGCCGCCGCTGGCGAGTACCCAGTGGATTACACGCCTCATTTTGCAGGATTGTACATGGTGTCGATCACTGCGATGGACACGGACACGCACGTGACAGGCAGCCCTTTCACCGTGACCGTTGCGGATGATACGACTCACGGTCCAAGTTCTTTAGGCGCTCATGGAAACTGGCTTGTTCAGGGCTTTGATGATCCGCTTATTGAGCTGGACGCTGGTCAACAACTCAAGTTCCAGGTCCAGTTGAAAGACCAGCGACGTCTCGAGCAGCAGGCGATCCGGCTCCGCGCGGTGACATTGCCGACAGTGGCGGAGGTTCAGCAGGTTCTCGTGACAAGTGCTTCGTTTCAGCTCAGCTTCCGCGGGTCTCCGACCGTCTCGTTCGCTGCGCTCGACCCATACTCGACTATCAAGACGAATCTGGAAGCGCTGTACACAATTACAGACGGCGGCATCCAGGTGTCGGCTGCCCCGCAGAACCCCACTGACACGGTGGCTCGCGTGAACAGTGCGTTCCTGGTGACTTTCACGAAAGACCTGGGCAGTTTACCTCCCATGACAGCTACAGGTGCGACTGTCACTCGTGTGACGCAGGGAACGACCTCGTTCCGCAAGGAGATCCAGACAGTGACGTGCACGTCGCCAAACCCGGCAACGGATGGGCCGTTCCAGGTCGCCTTCGAGTCGGGAACAGTCAGCGTGGACGCTAATGCAGCTCTCACTGGGGCTGCAGGAGGGACAAGCTTGTCCGCGCTGTTGACCACCCTTGTGGGATCCCAAGTGGCAGTCTACGCGGAAGGAACGGAGACGACAGTGTGCGCAGCTATCCCGAAGCGTATCTTCATCAGGTTCGACGGACGAATCGGCAATGTGCCCGATCTCGTGTTCTCGACTGCTGTAGGTTCTCCGCTGACCTTGATGAGCGAGCACGACTCGGGTGGCGCGGTTAGCGGAGTGTACCCTGCGTGGGGAAGCTTCCGTTTGCTCTTCAACGACAATCAAGAAGCGACGGCGAGCATTCCGTTTGATGCATCAGCTGCAGCTGTAAAGACTGCTATTGAAGCGCTTGTAGGAGTGGATCGGGTGAGCGTCAACCGAGACTGGTTCGATGTATCGACTGAGCGCAGTAGTGCTGATATCACCACGCTAGCGCAGTGGACCCTCTCCTTCGACACGCATTCGGGCGATCTGCCTGAGCTGGTGCCAGATTTCGCGGGTATCACCATGTTCGACAGTGGGCAGCAGCGGCCGTCCGTGGAAGTGGTCGAGTACGCGCGTGGGTCCTACGGCAACAACAGATCACTGACAACGACAAGCGACATTGCGATCTCTCTCACGACAACCTTGGAAAACCCAGGCGCCCAGGAGGTGCAGATCTTAGAGTGTTGGGGATCAGCGTCGTTCACGCTGTCATATGGCGGCTCGAGCGTTATCATCCAGCCGTACATGTCGTTGAGCGACGTAGAAACGAAGCTAAACACCATCGTCACGTCAGGTGTCCGCGTCTACCGGAAGCATGGACACGTTCCGTCCTCGACAGCTCCGTACTTCCCGGTGTGTAGCGTGGCCAACGCGGAACCAGTCGAGGTTGTGTTTGAAGACCCCGGTGATATGCCGCTGATCGCGTGGTCGGCGACGGCCAATGACATTTATCTTACCGAGTTCGTAAAGGGAGTGAGTGAGCAAGAAATGCCGATCGTGATATCGAACAAGGAGACCCAGCAGCTGCTTTGCCAAGTTACAGCCCAAGAAGCAACCTCGGCAACCTTCGACATTCAGTTCGGGGGCGAGACCATCACCGTTGGTGCGTCTACCACGAAGGCGCATTTTGAAACGATGTTAAACGGACTTGGGTCAATTCAACGGGCGGGAGGTGTCATTGTCTCAAGCACACAGACAGCGGTCTGTCTGGTGTACGATGGAGTCACCGCCCCTGAACCGGTACTTATTGTCTTCCAGGCGATTGGAAACCCTCCGCTACTACGCGTAACGGAACGAAGATTCGGCATCGTACAAGCGGAGATCACCGAGACCGAAAAAGGTGTCAACGCTATCACGTACGACGGCTCGACGCCCGGATTGTTCAACGTGTCGATTACTCCGACGGTGCGGGGTTTGTATGATTTCAACGTGAAGGTGCTCAACCAGAATGCGTTCTTCCCGTCGTACGTCCAAGTGCATCCAACGCTGGCTAGCGGCCCTAACTCAATCCATACAGCTCCAGCCGTGGTGACGCAGGGCGAGTTGCAAGAGTTCTCCATCTACGCGATCGACGAATTTCAAAATCGGCTGCAGTCCAGCACGGAGGTCGGCAGTGCGGGCTTTGTGCCAACTCTAATCGGGCCTGGGGGCGCAGCTGACGTTTATCTTGTCAACATCAGCGAATCCAGCTCCAACACGGACGGGATCTTCCAGTTGAGTTTCCTACCGCAGCAGGCGGGAGACTACGTGCTGAGTATTAACCGCCGACAAGCAGGAGGTTTGTGGGGTACGTACTTCCGAAACGTTGACTTCACCGACCGGTACACTCGCCGCCTGGATGCTGTGCTGGACTTCCAGTGGAAGGAGGCGTCTCCGGTCGGAGATCCGTTCCCGAACAAGTACTACTCTGTTATGTGGGAGGGGGAGATTCGCGCGAATGCGTCTGGATCGCACGTCTTCATTGTCCATTCCGACGACGCTGTTGCTGTGGAGGTGGACGGAAAGGTGCTGCTTGATCTGTTTCAGAACCTATCGACGCTTCCCAAGGCAGGTTTCGTGAAGACTAGTCCAGTTGACCTGGATCTAGGGAGCTTTTACTCACTGAGGGTGAAATATCGCACACGAGACGCGCAGTCGTTTGTGCGGCTGGAGTGGAGCTGTGATGGCGTCTTTGGACGTTCGCTCGTGCCTTCAGCGTCGCTTTTTGCCCCGTACCCAGTCGCGAACACCCCGTTTGCCATTCGGGCGTATCCCGGAACGCTCGATCCAATTCGTGTGCTCAATTCAATCGATGGCTTTAGCTCCAGTCAGGTGAGCAACGCTACACAGTCTGCGGTATCGACCAAGGCACTCGAACCATTTGTGTTTGAGCTGGAAGCGCACGACGCGTTCGGAAATCGCCGCTTCCACGATGGCAGCAATCCGTTCGAAGTCTCACTCATGGGGTCGGATGGTTGGGCGCTGATTGGACGCATAAACGACGTCATCTCCGGCAGCCGAGTGGCAATTAATCCCACCTCGCTGTGCTCAGCGTGCTGTCAAAGCCTTGACGCGCTGACCGACACGCTGGTCTTGACTGCTGACATTGCGCGGCACCTGATGGTCGGGACACCGTTTCGTGTCATCAACGCTAACGTTGGGACGCAAGTCCGTCGCCGCGACTGCTTCTTTGTCACGCGGTCAACGACGCCATTTTTCAGCGGAATCACCTCGGTTGTTGTAGAACCAGGGCATGGGTGCGAAGGGTTTACCGGGTCGAGCTTTGCCGTTTCAAGCGTCTTTCCAGAAGACTGGAGATACTTGGGCACGTGTTCGGTGACCAAAGCCTCGACCGCTTTGACGTCTTGCAGTGCAGACTTCACTTTGCTGCCAGCGGACGATCCGTTGGAGCGCGGCGACCAGATTGTCGTGGGCTCGGAGACGCACTATGTTCACAGCACTGAGGGCACGTTTGGTACATCGAATGTGCCGCTTCGGACTCCGTACCTTGGCTCAACAAGCAACCTCGTTCCCGTATTTAAAGCAGGGAGTCGAACGGGACGACACACGGTTGCATTCGTGCCATACGTGAAAGGCGCGTATACTCTGAGCGTCAGAATTCCTCGGGTCGACGCGGTCCACGCGATCTCGACGGTCGCGAATTCAGCGCTGGGTGGGTCATTCTCGCTCGGGTGGGGAACCGAGACGACGGCGGCTATCGCCTTCAACGCGGCTAATTCTGACGTCAAGGCGGCGTTAGAAAACCTCGTAGTGTTCCCGTCTGGTGGGGTGGAGGTCGCGTCATTTTGCACGAACTCAGACGCAACTCAAGGGTGTCAGTGGTTGGTCACATTCCACTTCGATATCGACGGAGACAGCAACGTCTTGACAGCAACGTACGCGGGTTCACTAACGGGGAACAACGCAGTAGTCGTTGTCCAGCAGCTGACGGGGTACCAAGCCGCTACGATGGTGGAGGGATTCCCGAAAACCGTCAATGTGCATCCAGGTCCGACGAACCCGAGTGTCAGTACGGCGTACGGCCGAGGGCTGTATGCTGCGACGGCGGGCGAGAATGCAACGTTTTTCGTTCAAATGAAAGACACGCACGGGAACAACAAGGAAGACGGGGACGCTCGCGACAGGGTTCAGGTGACCATCTTCCCTTCTGGGACTTCGTTCACTCGCGCGATCCAGCTTGCGACTGTGCATCAAGTAGCGTATGTATCTGAGGGCCTCTACTCCGTCTCATATGCACCAATCAAGTCCGGACCGCACACCGTCACGATCACGATGGAAACTACCCCTGAAGTTCAGCTTGTCAGCACCTCCTTCGGGCAGGCGCAAGCGCGCGGGGGATCGTTCGCTCTACGTTTCCGTGACCAATCGACGGATCCACTAGCGTTCGACGCGAATGCGACAATGGTCCAGCGGGCGCTGATGAGTCTCCCGGTGTTTGCTGGCATGTTGAGTAATATCTCGACAGTGATTCAAGTATCGAGAACGAGCAACGCCGCATTCGGCTTCGACTATCGCGTCACATTCTCACAGATATCGCCGCTGCTCGAGTTGAAGCCCCTAGAGATAATCAACAACCTTTATGTTGCCAACGGAAGAGGGTCTGTCTCGGTCAGTGTACTACAGCCGGCCGAGCGAGAGCACATCAAAACATCGAGTTCGTCGGGCACTCCGATCGTCAACGAGGTGCAGGTTGTGCGAGTTCAGGCTCAAGCACTTCTGACAGGCGGGTCGTTCAGGCTCGAGTTCAATGGACAAGTGACCAGTGCGATTCCGTTCGACGCGACCGCTGCCACGGTACAGGCTCGACTTGAGAGCCTCTTGTCAATTGGTACGGGCGCAGTGTCAGTGTCCCGCCCCGGGACTCCAGACGCGTTTGGCTCGAAGGAGTGGGTTGTTACCTTTGTTGGTGCGACAGCCGGAACGCCGCAGGTTGAGTTCTGGTCGTCAACGCGGTACACTCCAAACCGTTTGGTGGCAAACGAATTCTTGATCGGCGATCTTCCGGCGATCAATGTGGCAGCAACCGCACTGACAGGAGATCTAACGGCTCGGGTTATTGTGTTTTCAAGCGGTCAAGGTTCTACTGACGGAGTGGCGACGATTGACGGTGTCAGCCCGTTCTTGACGACCGTAGCGCACGGAAGAATCGACCCCGAGAAGTGCACTGCGATTGACTCGGACACTGCGTATTGGCCGGGAACCGTTAGCAAGGTCGGGCAGGCTGGCCTCCACTACGGCAAGTTTCACTCACGGTCAAGCTTCATCATTGAGACGAGAGACAAGCACAGCAACCTACTGGATGGAACCGGCAATGGTGTCGTTGGCGCGCCGATTCGGGAAGTCCAGATCCTCGAGCTGTTGATCGCGAACGGAAATGCAAACAGTCGTCTGTCGGGCACGTTTACGATTGGCTTTGCTGGTCAAGTGACGGCTACGCTCCCATATAATGCCGGCATCAAGGTCGTGGAAGGCGAGCTCGAGCGATTGTCGTCGATTGGTGCAGTGAGCGTGAGCACATCCGATGTGCAGACAGAGGTAATGGCTGGGACGGTCGTGGCCACTAAGACGTCTGACGTCCTTCAAACAGTCACGGTTGACTTTCGACCGAGCTTCCAAATCAACGACTGGATTCGTGTCGGGGCAACAGACGGACCTGTGTTCACCGTGAAGGCGATCTCTGCGACGAGCATCACGCTCTCATCGCCGTTCATGGAGTCAACGAACTCAGCGGCCAAGGTGTACAAGCAGGCGGTCGCAGGCGCGGAATTCACGTACATCGTGACGTTCGATTCTGAGATGGGCGATCTGACAGCCATCACTGTCGACTCGTCATCGCTGAGCGTCGCTAATGGAGGAACAGTGTCGACTAAGGTCACTGCGTGTGATTTTCTGCGCACTCAAGCTGTCCAGACGACCGCGCTAACGCAGATATCAGGCTCATTTTCGCTTTCGTACCGAGGAAATCAGACGTCGATGCTCCCCTGGAACGTTGACGCCGCAACGATGACGCTTGCTCTCGAGGCCTTGGACGGCATTCACTTTGTCCAAGTGAGCGCACCAATGGCTGGGCTGAACGGCGGATTCACGTGGATGGTAACACTCACGTCTCTGGAGTCGGACGGCAGCGACATCGACTTGCTATATGCGGAGGGATATATGCTTCTCGGAAAGAGTGCTCGCGTTGCTGTCCGCCCGGCGTGCCCGTTTACGGTCACGTCAACGGGTCAAACCCTGACATCTGTGGCAGGCAAAACAGGGTATTCATTTGTCTCTGTGCTCTCTGGAGTGAATACCGTCGTCGCCGACGTCGACTATCTGACACAAGGGAAATACTTGGCATCGTATGACACACCGCGCTCCGACAAGTACACGCTGGACGTGCGCTACGCGGCTCCGAACGGCCTCCTGGGCAGGTATTTCAACAATCGGTGGCTCTACGGAGCGCCTGAACTCGAGCGTGTTGATCGGAGAATTGATTTCCTCTGGACCGACTGGATCACGCCCACAAGCAAAGAGCACGTCAGTGTGCGATGGGAAGGCTACATCAAGCCGGCGTTCACGGAAGACTACACCTTCTCCGTCGTCGTGAACGACGGCGCGCGCCTGTGGGTCGACAACGTGCTGGTGATTGATCATTTCGATTACGACGTGAACGCGGTTGACGGGTCCCCATCGGTTACATTCACTGCCGATGCCTCGGTGGCGCTTGTCAAGGAGCGCTTGAGCGAGGTTGTACTGGAATACCGCGAGAATGCCGGGATCGCGTCCATCAAGCTCCTGTGGCAGTCACTATCGCAGTCGAACAGCGTAATTCCCAGCGAGCGGTTGTTCCACCGGTCGTCTCCGATTGTGCAGAGCCCATTCGCGGTGGAAACATACGGCGTGAAGCCCACGGCGCCAATTGGTGCAACAGTTGAGATCGCTGGACACGACTCATTGACGGTCAAGTTCTATGCTCCATTGGATGACGGTGGTGCCGCGATTGACAGTTATTTAGTCGAGTGGTGGACCACTGGTGCCTATGGGAACCCCGAGATCCAGGTCCTCAAAGTGGCGAAGTCAAACACAGGGGGAACTTTCACGCTGTCGATCGATGGGACCCACGCAACTGGGCCGATCGCTGTTGGGGCTCTCTACTCCGATGTGGAGGCAGCGTTGGAAGCTCTCGACGGTGCAGGTGACGTTACAGTGACGTACACGTCGTCATCGACGACCCATGACTATAGCATTACGTTCACGTCGCACGCCGACACAATCTTGAACGGCATGGTGGCGAACCCGTTATCGGCTTTGATGGTCGATGGATCGGTCCTCGAAGGCTCAGGGACCTTTGGGGTTTGCGCTAAGGGCAATACTGTAGCCACAGGGATCCCACGAGCTGTTGTGACGTGCTCCACGGCAGAGAGTCGAAGCGGCGTGACCACGCTCATCGACTCGTCTTCGACAGTCTCACTGGATACTGCTAAGGGTGATCCGTACGTGTTTACAATCACTGGTTTGACACAGCCAGCAGCAGCGGTGGCTCCACTGGTACCTGGTGCTGGAGATGTCGACGCACCAGGCTTTTCGATTCGGGTATCGGCACACAACTCGGCCGGTTACGGAGTACCCAGTGCGCCAGTGAGCTTAAAGCCGATGGCGGTGCCTGCCAGCCCGGAGAACGTCGAGCTCCACCTTGTTGCAGGGTCATCAACAAGCTTGCGGGTGGTCTGGGATGCGCCACTATCGGACAACTCCGCCGCGGTAACGTACTATGTCGTGCAGTGGCGTCGTGTCACCGCTTCGTCTTCAAAGCAAGCGGTGAGGGCGGATGGTGCGTGGTCTTCTTTCAGAGAAACGCCAGGGTTCTTCCTTGCCGAGTATCCGGCGTCAGTGCGGTTCAAGTACACGATCCAGGGCCTGACATCTGGGGCAGCCTATGAAGTTGTTGTTTCCGCGGAGAACATCATGGGCGCCGGCCTCACTATGCACGCCGCGCCTGCTATTGAAGTAGTGAGGAGCAAGTCTCCGGCCTTGGTGGAGGGGTACGGCGGTGTGACGCTCAGTGTGATCGCAGCGACGACTCCCAATGCATGCTCAGACGCAACGTCATGCTCAGTCGGCGACTCCAGCTCTCGGTTGTTATTGTCTTGGCTCGAGCCTCCAGTGGACGTTGGCTCTCCCGTCATCAAGTATCTGCTCGAGTGGTATGAGCAGCCCGCAGAGCCGCTAGAAATACAGGTGATCAAAATCGCGGGGCAAAGCAACACAGACATCGTGACGGGCACGTTCCAAGTGGAGTATGATGGCGCCGTGACAGATGCGCTCCCTGCTGACGTTGAAGAACTGGCGCTACAACAAAGCCTGGAGGCACTTTCGACGTTACGGCAAGTCCACGTAAAGCGCTCAGCTCGCCTCTCAGGCGGCTACGAGTGGAGCGTGACATTTATGACAGAATCTCCCGCTATTGCTGGGAAATCGCTGGTGGTAAACCCTGGCAACCTTCTCGCCGCTCAGGTCAGTGCTGGCGTGGGGTCGGTGCTCACTCTACCGATCGCAAGCTCGATGAAAACGGTGACTGCAACTGCGGGGACTGCGACAATGAGCTCTATCGGCATCGGGTCGTACGCGCAGGCCGGAATGCACATGCAGATCACCGGAACTGGTCCAGAGGCCGGGCTGTGGAAGATCCTGACAGTGGCGGCCGATTCCGTCACTATCGATTCAAATTTCGTCGGTGCGACTGGTTCATACGCTGCTCAGGTCGGGTGGACGGTTCCAGGATCGCTCCCAACCAACTACCGTTCGACGTACTTCTTGATCAGCGACACAGCAACTGGTAGCCGCGGCCCGTACAAGTATGTGATCACCAGCCTGCCCCCGGGCGTACCGTATTTCGCGCGTGTGAGTGCGTGCAACGACTTGGGATGCAGCATTCCGACGAGCTCAACGCCAGCGTCACTGGCTGCTCCAAGACAGCAGCCAGCCGAGCCGCAGCTTGTCCAACTGTTCACAGCAAGTGAATCGAGCTTGCGAGTGTTGTGGGGACACCCCACGAGTGATGGCGGGGATGTGATCACGCACTATCGAGTCGAGTGGGACATGTCGCCTAACTTCGACTCAGGGGCGAGTGGTGCCTCCCAGGGCTTCGAGATGAAAGCGGTCGCCAACCCGGGGGTTAGCTGCGTCTTGACACCGTGCGAAGCCATCATCGGGACGCTTGAACGTGGGAAGGCGTACTACGTCCGCGTGTACGCTTACAATTCGTTCGGCTACTCGTTGAGTGCGGGCATGGCGGTGCCTCCGTTTGGTGTTCCGATGACCCAGCCAGACCCTCCCCTCCTCGTGCGCTTGGAACCGACCGGGACGACGAACCTAAGTGTGATATTCGACGTGACACATGATGATGGAGGCGCGGACGTGTCACGGTACATGATCGAGTGGGATGTGATGGGCATTGACGCGATTATCGATAGAGCGGTCGTTAGTGCTGTGGCGGCGCGAGCGGTTTCGAACGACGTTCTGTTCTCCCGGTTGACGACGCAGATGCTGCTGCTGTCCGCCGATGCCTACGACGTGCGGGGCTCATTCCGGCTGTCATTCATGAACGCCGTGACCTCATCGTTGCCTTGGGATATCAGTGCAGATGCGCTGACATTGTCACTTGAAGCGTTGGAGACGGTTGGACGAGTTCGTACTCGGCGCGTGAGCGTTGGCAACGGATACGCCTGGTTCATAACGTTCCTGACCCAGCGAGCCAACACTGGCGGCGTCATTGGCAAGTTACCATCGCTTCTTGTTTCGGTTGACGAGACGGAGTTGTACAGTGCTTTCGCTGCTTCGAAGACAACCACTTCGACCACCACGCTGAAAGGCACGAATGCAGCCATGGACATTGTCCCTGTGGTGCAGGGTATGAAGGGGTACGAGCAGCAGACTGTCACGATTTCTACAACTTCGGGCGAGCTTGGCGGTCAGTTCCAACTGATGTACAACCAGCAGAAGACGGATTGGCTTGCGTTCAACACGTCGACAAACGACATGAAGTCCGCCCTTCAGAATATCGAGTCGGCGGTGGAAACGCCTGGCTTTGTTGGAGACATTGAAGTGTATAAGCAGGACTTGCCACTCGGGACCGGAGCGCGATACACGATCGTGTTCGTCTCTCGGCTTGGACCGAACCACCCACTGGTGTCTTGCGACGGCTCCGCCCTAACGAGTTCCGACTCCAATGCTGTAATCACGTGCGATACACAGCGCGCAGTTGCTGGCGCACTACCGGCGATGAGCAGTCCGCTCTACGGGTCGGCGGTTGTGACCAAGAGTGCGATCACGGATTCCGACGGGAGTATTGCGCGATACAACATCACAGACTTGCTGCCCGGTGTCGCGTATCACGTGCGTGTCTCGGCATGGAACGGAGTTGGCGACGTGTACGGCGAGACTCGGTACAGCACCCCGGCGGTCCAGTACGTCCAAACGGCCCCTGCTCCTCCACGAGACGTCGCAGTGGTTCCGATCTCATCGGGAGCGCTGCTCGCGACGTGGACTCCCCCAATGAATGCAGGAGGTTCTACGATTACGCAGTACGTGATTGAGACCAGCAAGCAGCAGGGCGTCGCTGAGCAGCAGGTGATTTCGATCTCGAGCCAGTTGAGTGATCTAACCCGTGAGCAGTTCGTTCTGGGCCTCAACGGAGTCTTGACGGGCGCAGTTGCTGGGAACGCGTCGGATGACCAAGTGCGTAACGCTCTACAAGGCGTTCTCCAACAAGTGTACAGCAGTACCCTCGCAGTTGCTGCACAAACAACTGTGACCAGGAAGCGTGTCTTGTACGGCGGGTATGGCTACGAGTGGACCGTCACATTCAGTAACAGTCTGGGTGATGTGCCGCTTCTCGGTGCCACCCGACTGAGCGCCGTGCCAGGGGATGACATTCAGCTCGCTGTGTCCGAGCTCGTTCGTGGAAATGTGCAGAGCTTTGCAACCCCATTGACGAGAACAAGACTCAACGTCAGTACGGCTCGCGAAGTGCAGGAGGTGCTCGTGTACGCGCGCTCGCCTGCTGATCTCGGAGGCGTCGTGTTCCTGAGTTTCTGTGGCGAGTCGACGCTTGGCGTTCCCGTGGACGCTACCGCAGTCGACATCAAGGTCGCTCTAGAAGGCTTGTCGACAATTCAGAAGGTGAATGTGACCGCGGAGAAGTTCGCAGACCGAATGCAGCTGCCAGCGAAGCGGCATGGCTTCCGCTGGCTCGTGACGTTTTCCGAAACATCCGACATCCCGTTGCTCTTGACGAGCACGGACGCGCAGAAGACACTACCGTTCCGGTCGAAGTCATGCGGAGGATCCCTCACAGGGACAACTCCGTGCGTTGAGTCTCACGAGATCGTGCGTGGCGGAACTCCTCTCAAGTCGGAGCTGCAAGTACAAGCTAACTCGAGTTACAACGTGCGTATTGCAGCACGGAATGCGTACTACGAAAGCACGTTCTTCGAAGTGGCACGCGCCGTAGCTCCTCAGGTTCGCACGCCGATGGAAGCACAAAATGTGCTCGCGTCACCAGTTGACGTGGGTAAGGTGCTGATGTTGTGGAATCCCCCGTTGATGGATGGTGGGGATACTATCGCTCACTACAAGATCCTGTGGGACGTGAGCACTCGGTTTGAGCTGCAAGGCATCTACTCCGGGTCGGCTACGTTTGTTCCGCCTGCGACGACAGCAACACAGCCTCAACATTCGTACATTGTATCCGGTCTGGACAGCACGCGGCAGTACTATTTCCGCGTGTTGGCTTACAATAGGCATGGATACGGCACTCCAGCGCTAGCGATGCCTTGCAACACCAACCTCCGCATATCTCGGTTAGTCATCAAGAGCGCCACTATCACTTCGGCGTTGACGAATCCGCAGACTCTGAAGCTCTCGTTCGCGAATTATGCGGCTTCTCCAACCGCGTCGATCCCAATCAATGCCGGTGCGCTTGCGGTGCAGAATGCACTACGCGCTCTGCCATTCGTCGGCGTCGTAGCGGTCACAAGGGACGACCATTCAAAGGGAGCAGCTGGCACGCCTTTCGATGCCAGCACTGTCGACACGCCACAAGAGTTCCGGTTGCACTGGTCAATCACGTTCTTGTCGCGTTCCGTCGACGGAATCGAGCCATCAGCGCTAGGCGCGCTTGTTGCAACGCTGGATGGCGCTGGTGTCATTGGCGCAGCTGATGTGATTGTGTCGGAAGTCGACGCGGGGGCCCAGTATTACGTACCGACACCGACGTTCGTCATTCCAGGCGCGGTACCGTCGGTTGGACCCTCTACGGTTCGCGTATCGATTGTTGACCATGAATCGCTTGGGGTCAGCTGGATGGCACCTACCGTCGGCTCTGCATCCAAGTACATGGTGGAGTGGAGTGATACTGCTAACTTCGCCAAGTCGACTCCTTGTAACGGTGGCGCGACCTACGCCGACGCGAGCGGGTTTGTCGAGGTGGTCGCGGCAAGCGGGATCACTGATGCTGTCATGACGTACACAATCCGCGCACTTACGACGGGCAAGAGTTATTACGTCCGAGTATCTGCCTACAACGGTAACCTCATGACAAGCCCGAACAATAACCTCGGGTACGGGTCGCCGGTGTTAGCGGAAATTGTCGACAGCGTCACACTTCAAGTCGTGTCGCCGGTCTATGAAGCTCCGATTACGCCGGCCGCGCAAGTTGCGTACTTGCCAACCACTGTGACGATGCAGGTCAGCGTCAAGAATATCCCGAATCAGCTTGACGTAAAGTTCACAATGCCGACGGTCAACGCGCTCGGGTTTGCAGCGGATGATGGCGGAGCTGACATCACGCACTACCGCGTAGCATGGGATACTGCCGCCGACTTCTCCGTCAACCCACAGTTGTATGACGTACGGATGGTGGATGACGTGGGTACTGCGATGACATGCACTCCGTCAGCGTGCTCGTTCCCGCTGGGTACTGAAGTGCAGAGCTTGTCCATCTCGACAAGACCTTTGGCCAATCCTGGGTCGTTCCGTCTATCCACCGGGGACAGCGACTTCTCCCGCGAGCTCTGCGCTTCCTGTGCGCTCGTGTTCAGTGCCAGCTCGGCATACATAGGATTCCTCGCTACTCAAGTGGATCTGACAGCCACGCTTGGAACGAACGCTCAGCTGATTGTTGACAAGGCCGGTGCGGCATGTCATTTTACTGTTGCGGCGACTGCCACCCCGACTGCCAACCGCTTGCCGATCATCCCATTGACTGCAAGCAATGCCTGTTCACTCGTGGATGGGTTATATTCGGTGCACATTCGACCGACAACTCCGTGCCTATCACAATCCATGGCGTCCTCGACACTTGCTGCGGCGTTGTTGACAATCATGGGCGGAGCTGTGTCGGTGTCGCTAGACACTAGCTTCGGCGCCAAGTTCCGGATCACCTTCACCGACAACAGCTTTACTGACAGTCCGAATGTAGAACAGCTCCTAGTGACTGCTACTGACGGCTCTGCAGGCTGTACATCCGTCATAGGCAACGTTTGGATGGGTACCGAGTTGGACGGAGGCGCTCTCCAGCAAGGGACAGCATACTCGGTGCGCGTGTCAGCGCTGAACTCGGTTGGACTGGGCGCCCCGCGTGCGGCGACAGCGATTTGCCATGACTCTCCGTGCGCAAACGACTGGCAACTCGCACCAGCAGGTCCACCGGAGGTTCCTCGCAACGTCAAAGTTGCTAGCAACCGTGCAGATCGCACTGCACTCAATGTGAAGTGGCAAGCGCCAAGCTCCGATGGCGGATCGAAGGTCGTCAAGTACTTTGTTGAGTACTCGACCACATCGTTTGCACCCGTCGCAGTGTGTGCCGGTTGCGTCGTCGCTCTGGACGCCACGACCATGGTGCTGGGAACGAACGTCGCGCTCACGTCCGGCCAGATGCTGATTCTTAGCGGAGGCGCGATGCCGACCAACTGCATCATCATTGTTGGGACTGTTGCGACCGCGTGGGATGCCGGCACGTCCAGGATCGTGTACAGTGTTGGGGGAAACCACGGCTGCGAACACTTCACATCGGATTCAGTGAATGCAGACGCACTTCATTCTGTCGCGGGTACTGGAGGCTACGTGGCTGTTCTTGCCAGCGAAAGCCAAGTGGCGGCAGCAAGTAGCACACCTACCTCGGAGATCTGGTATGCGACCACACTGCGCAGCCTAACACCTGGAGCGCAATATGAGGTTCGCGTGCGCGCGCAGAACGCCGAGGGTATTGGCGCTGATACAATCGCAACAGCCATCTGCGAGGAAGGCATTGAACTGTGCACAGCGACATCATCCGTCAGTGGTCTCGTGATTGTAACCAGGCAGCTTCCAAGCGCGCCCACGCTGAAGATGCCAGGGCAGTTGCTTGTTGACGCCTCAGCGAACGAAAACGGGTTCACGAAAAACACCGTGACTGTCTCGTTCAGCGACCCAAACGGATGGGCCGGGCTCGAAGCAGTCGATCGGTTCCGTGTCGAGTGGGACACGTGCGCTGACTTCTCTTCGGCAGCCAAGCAGTCGGCAGTTATCGATGTGTCATCACGATCACCATCAATCTGGACATCACTTCTAGTTTGCGCTACCTGCGTGAACAGTCTGGCGACAAACACCCTGACGGTCACGAATCCGAGTGCCAACGTGGCCCCAACTGTGCGAGTCGATGATACTGTGACGGTGGACGCAGGAGCAGCATCGTGCCAGTTCTCGGTTGTGACTGTTACAGTATCCGTAGCAACATCGGCACTTACTGTTGCTCCGGGACATCAGTGCGCGGGATTCACGGGACAGACGCTGTCCCTGTACCGACGCAATATGTTCTCGTACACATTGACGGGCCTCACGATGGGTGTGACGGTGCACGTGCGCGTGTCGAGTCGCAATTCGCTTGGCTACGGCCCAACTAGTGACAGCATTGCAGTAACTCCGGTGACATCAAATGACCCACCACCATCGCCAGAGGTGGTTATGCGCGCACTGACACTGGAGGACGACGGTGGCATCGCTCCGGAAGCGCGCGTGTCCTCGTTACTTGTGCGCTTCCCTCCGCCGCGGATCGCTCTCCCTACGGATGTAAATGGCAATGGCGGGTCACCGGTGTCCAAGTATTTGATCGAATGGTCGAATGGAGATTTCTCCGCAATGCGGAAGCACGTCCAGGTGATTATGACGTCATCTTCGGGATCGACAGGGGCGATCTCGGGAGAGTTTCGCCTTGAGTTAAACACGGGCGGCTGTACGAACTGCCAAGTTCAAGGCAGGTACGCGACGTCAGCGATCGCTTGTGACGCAACTGCGAGCACGATGACGACGATTCTGCAGAATCTGCCCAATGTGGGCCAGGTGTCCGTGACGCGCGGGGTTTGCTCAATTAAGAATGAGTGCACGTGGAGTGTCACCTTCCTCTCGGAGCTTGGACTTGTACCCGACTTCACGGTCCTGCAGAGCCGCCTAACTGCTCCAAATGGCCTTGCAACCGTGACTGTTTCGTCGCTGGTTGCAGATGGCGGTCTAGTGGGTGACCTGCTTGGCAGCGACTACTGTCCGCGCTTGGTTTCTGTCGTGAATGGAGGCGGAGCGACTGTGTTTGCGTCAGGACCGGCGGCGTGTGGCATTATCGATGCATCAACAGCTTCGATGATCACCGACAGCTACTACAACACGGCTGCGTACGAGTACCTGATCACGGGTCTGACTTCGGGCTCTACATACTACGCACGTGTTTCGGCGTTCAACGCTCTCGGCTATAGCGCTCGCCGCGTGACAGCCCCAGTATTCGCCACGGTACCTTTCGAAGCGCCGTCACTTCCAACATCACTATTTACCGTTGAAAGCCCGCCGGTGCTTATGTTGGCTGGACCGACGGCGCTAATCGTCGCGTACGGTCCACCGACGTTCTCGGGCGGTACACCAGGTACTTCAGTGACGGGGTACATTATCGAGTGGGATCCGTCGCCTGAGTTTGACAGCGGCACGAACGGCGACGCGCTTGGTCAGGTACTTATCAGCGGCGCTGCTGGGGGGAAGTATCGTATCGACGGGCTGGTCACAGGCCAATGGTTCTATGCTCGCGTGTTCGCATCGAATGCCGTAGCCGGCGCGGGACTACCCGTACTAACGTCACCGCAGCGAGAAATGCCACGCCAAAAACCTGGGAAGCCGCAGAACATCGTTGTAAGGAATACAAACTCCAGCGCGAATGCGATGGGTACATCCCTGGTCGTCACGTGGCGCGCGCCAGCTGAACTAGCGACGGTGGCATCGACAGGTGTACTGTCGGTATCGAGTTACCAGGTTGAGTGGTACCAGAAAGCTCGCGCGGATCCGTTTTTTGGACTCCCAGTCGTGCAGCTCGTGCAGACGTCGGGTACCATTACTGGCGGCAGCTTCACCCTTGCGTTTGGTAGTAGCTCGTCGCCGCGTTACGCGTACCGCGTGTTGCCCGGCACTATTGATGTCGTACAAGGCCAGTCGTTCGTGACAACGTCGACTGACCTTACCGGTCTGGTTGCGCGTGGTGATCTCATTGTAATCGAGGATGTCGCGTATGTTGTAGCGATTATGGGCACCTTCTCGCGCACGAAGTTGCCGCTTGCAAGTGCGACAAACATGGGTGTGAGCACCTCCGCGACTCTCGGACAGACACCAGTCGGGTACTTGGGGAACAGTAAGAGGGGCATCCTGCTGTACACGCCATGGCGCACGACCGATCTCACTTTCGACACGACTCCAGCAGCCATGGAGGAAGCGCTGGAGATGCTGCCGAGTATCGGAGCGGTCCATGTCGAGCGTGTTCAAGTCGGCACGGCGAGTGACAACAATTATAAGTGGTACATCACGTTCTCGACGCAAGTGCCAGCTCCGGAGCCGGCTGCTGCCTTTCCAACGCTGGTGGTGAACGACCGCTCTCTCGCCGGCACCGGCACCGTGAACGCGGCAGCGTCTGTGTATGACGCGGGCGTCGTGCCGACGGCGTTTGGACGCGCAACAGTCTCCGCAAGTTCGCAAACCACCGGTACGTTTGCCTTTAGCATCACCTCGTTGGAGACTGGAGTGGCGTACTTCGTTCGAGTCGCGGCGACCAACGAGCGTGGGACAGGCGAATTCGCCATGGCAACAACGAGCGACGGTAGCAGTGAGGGCCTGGCGCCAACGCGATCACCACTCGCGCTAGAAAATGTAAAGACTCGCGTGCTCACAGCAACAAAGCTGGAAGTGACCTACGACCAGGTGACGACGTCGGGCGGCCTGCGTGTAGATGGCTATCGTGCCGAGTACGACACTGCGTTCAACTTCAGCAGCGCACGCAAGCAGATCGTCGACGTCACTCCCAACCCGACGTTCTATCGTGTCACAACTGCAGCACACACGGGTCCGTTCACCGCCGGGAGCACGTTTTCGCTCGCGACGACGGGCACAGCGGGTTTCCGTGGCCGGTTTACGGATCAAGTGGACGCTTTTGTGTCGGCAGCTTCGTTGCAGGCGACGAACTTCCTCTTCCGTGTTGCGCCTGATTCCAGTGTCGGATTCGGAGCAGATTCGCTAGGTGGTGTCTTCTCGCGCGGCGAGTACGTTCGTGTGCGCAACGAGCAAGCACGCGTGTGTCTCGACACAGGAGTGTCCTACACTCTTCCGGGTGTAAGCGCAGTCTCCTACAACAGCGGCACTAACAGGCTCACGACGTCGACACTGTCGGCTGCGTTGCTGAAGATCGTCGTAGTCGAGACGCGGATCTTCATTGGAAGCGCTTCAACGTGTCAAGCCGATGTGACCGCCATCGTGGGTACAACACAGCTTGAGCTCTCGTTAGTCGCATGCAACGTTGACTCCATCGCAACAGTCTCAGGACTTGAAGTCGCCGTGATATGGGGACCTGCGGTGCTGCCGTTATGCTCGACTGCCAATCCGTGGAGTTTCATGGATGCGGCCGCCATGACAGCCTTTATTGGTGGACTAGGTGCTCTGACTGACCCATCACCGATCTACAAGCTTGATACCGTGGTGGGCACGGCGCTAAACCTCGCGACCGCCGGAACAGGCAGCGGTAGCAGCACCAGCCAGGTCTCGATCGAGAGTGCGCTCACTATCGAGTGCGGCGATATCATCCGATTTGGGAGTTACCACGATGACGATGAGGAGGACGCCTCTGGCTATACCCGCATCGGTCAAACGTTCCGTGTGCGCGGCAAGTGCGATGCGACTCCCACATGCGACTGCTCTCGAACGACCGCGTCCGCGAGGCTACAACTTGGCAGTATTGATGACTACACACTCCCAGTGAGTCTGACACGCGACTCGCTTCGGTTCGCGACGCGCGAGATTCAGCGAATTCAGATTGCAATCGCTACCGGAGACTTGGATCATGGAGCTGGCGGCTTTCGCGTCAAGTTCGGCGATGAGATCACCGCTACAACCCTCCGCGGTGGTAACGGTGGTGCCAACCTGAACGACGACATTGGGTGCATCCTGTGGTCGTCAGGATCATCAGCCGCCGACACGGCCCGTGACATTGCGGCTCTCGAAGCGGAGCTGGAATCGCTGAGCGGTATCGATGACGTCCGTGTGACGCGAACACTGACGACAAACCCCACGACCATAGTGTATACGGTGGAGTTTATGGGCGCAGGTGTCCGTGGCCAGCTGCCAGCCATGGAGGTGCGCGATGTGGGGTCAAACGGGTGCAGCGCGTTCACGACCAATGCCGGAGCGGCCGTTGTGACGCCATTGGCGGCGGTCACAAAGCCACAGCAAGCGAGAACGACGATCTACAAGGCACCGACGACGCAGCCGATCCCGTTCGACGCGACCGATGAAGACGTCAAGGCGGCGCTCGAGGCACTCTCAAGTGTGTCGAACGTGGATGTGACGCGCAAGGTAGCCAAGCATGGATACGACTGGAAGATCACGTTTGTCGATTTCAACGTGAACGCCTCACAGGCGCTGCGGTTCCCACGACTTGTGGCCAATGGTGTCCACTTGCAAGCGCCGCAGGACCCGAGGATCAGCGTGACGCCGTTCAATCGCGTGACTCTCGATGCGACTCCGCTCTTGGCCGGATCGTTCAGCGGTGGGGTATCAGTGTATGCGCGAGTGCGTGCACACAATGCCAACGGGTTTGGCGAAGCTGCAGCGCCTGTCCCGGCGTACGTGCAACTGGCGACGCAGCTGCCGAGCGCCGTGCTCTGGCCGCGGATGGATGTCCTGTCGAGGTCGGACGTGCTGGTGCAGTGGGATTACCCGTGGAATGACGGTGGGGAGCCCGTAACCGAGTTCCGTATCGAATGGTGGAGTGCGACGGTCAACGCAGGCGCGAAGCAGGCTGCCACTCTGCATCACTTCGACTCACCGCGAGCAATTCAAGACGTGAACACGATCAGTGTGTCAGCTCCGATCAAGGGTACCAATATCTATTTGTCGGGCACATTCCGCGTGGCCTTTGACGGTCAATGGACGCCTGAGCTGCCTTACGATATCTCGGCAGTCGGTATGGAGCTTGCGCTTCGCAACCTGGGCACTGTTGAGGCAGGCGTGAAGGTATCACGGGTGCTCGACACGAACGGGTTCACGTGGATGGTGACGTTTGCGCAGCATAAATACAGCGGCAACCAGTTCAAGCGTCGTCTATCGTCTCTTGAGGCGCTCGAGGGCCACAAGCTTCACGTTGCAGGTGACAACCTGCTTGTATGCCCGACAACACAGCGCAATGCCCAGTGCGTGCCAATGCTCGCGAACGGTATCGGACCAAGCGCCACCGTTGGTTCGCAGCAGGAGGTGCAGTCGCTCACATGTACAGGCACTCCCTCTGCCGCCGCTGGCTTCCAGCTGACTTTGTTGGGCGCCACCACCACTGTTATCGCGTCCAACGCGAACGCGCAGGCGCTTCAGGATGCGTTGAACGCTCTTGCGGTAGGAACGAGCGGCGTCGCTGTCCGCGTTTCGATTCGCAATGGTGCCCAAACGACCCTTTGTGCAGCGGCGTCGCCATCTCTCGTGGATATCACATTCACGTCGCTAGCTGGCGACGTGAACGCGCTGCAGGTTGTTAATGCTGCGGGAACCCTGACCATCTCGGTATCGGAACGGTTCAAGGGCCGAGCACAAAGGATTCCAGGACGCATGCCCTTCTCGTACGTGTTGAGCGGCTTATCGAACGGCAACGTTTACCGCGCACGGGTTGCCGCGTACAACAGCGTGGGCTTCGGTGCATTCTCGGACGTCAAGCCGCTAGCGGGCGTCGTTCCCATTGATCGAGCACCAACTCGGCCGCGGTCACTGAGCGTGCGCTCGCGTCTGAGCCGTTCCACTCTCCTCGTTGTTTGGGAGACGCCGCTGGAGTCGGGTAACGTGCTCGGCGTCAGCAACTACCGCGTCGAGTGGGACGTGAACCCGTCGTTCACCAGTACGTGCGGTGAAGTGATCGAGACGCAGACGCTCGTCGTCTCACGCTCAAGCTCGTCTGTGACCGGCAAGTACGTGCTGTCTGCTGGAGCAGCGGCGACGGGATGTCTCGACTGGCAAGCAACGGCAGCGGATGTGCGGACACTAGTTACTGGTTGGGGTGGTGTCTTTACTGACGCGACTGTCACCCGCATGGGAGACGCCACAGCCGCGTGGGACTTCGGCTACTCGTACTTGATCCAGTTCGTGAACACTGTGACGACAACTAGCTCGTTGGAGAAGCTGGGCATCCCGTTGTTGACTGCAACGAGCGGAGTTTCGTGCGGAACGGACTTGTTGGCCGCCGGCAGTGCAGTTATCACACGCGGACAGTATGGGCCAGGCTTGGACGACAAGTTCGGTCGCGGGCGCGTGGACGGGAGCAACAACGAGTGCCATGCCGCGCTTGAAGAGGCGCTCGGCAGGCAGACCATTACGGAGATCACCGCCATCACGAACGCGCTTGCCTTGCCGGCGTTGCAGTTGGCACTCTCGCCCGGCGCGACCAACATCGAGACGGTCGAGAGCGACCGCCGCGTATTGATGGGAGCCAACGCACCCGTGCTGTGCACATCGTGCGTGCAGAAGCTGGCAGGCTCGACGCTGACGCTGACGGCATCCCTCGCGTCCGTCGGTGGGCTGGCTGTCGGCGAGTACTTCATCGTGGAGGCTGGTGCCGACTCGTCGAGTGCCGTCGGTTTGCGGTGCGTCATGAAGACAGTGGGCGTGGCCACGAGCGGCAGCGGCGCGATGATCACGACCACGGTCACGATCGATCCCACAGAGCCGGCGTTCATGAACGGCGGCTGCCAGCTGCCCACGGCCTTCGAGGCGCAAGCATACGCTCTGAAGCGGTTCAACCTGCGGGCGCACACGGTGACTGACCTTTTCTCCGGATGGGACTACTCCGTGCGCGTCATCGCCGCCAACGCCCTGGGTGAGAGCAACGCCGCGTACGTGTGAGAGGGTGATAGAGTAGACACGAAGTCCTCCTAGCATAAGATTGACAGATTATCAATGTTGTCTTTTCATACCACGGGCCGACGGGCATTTGCATTATTGGTCACCTTGAAAGCACACGGCGCAGCGTCGGTCTCTCCCGGTTTTCAATCGCGGTGTCTATGGATGTGCACGTGTCTTCTCTCATCGAGGAACAGCAGCAGCGGCAATCGTTCTTCACGGTCGTTCTTCACGGTCGTTGTCGTCGCTAGTAGGAGAGCCGAGACGCAGGAGGACGTAGGCTGGAGGCCGGCCTCATCGTCCTGTGCTCGCCTGTCGTTCGTCGTCGAGGAGCCAAATAAATAAGTCTAAAGCCGTCGGCGCCCCGAGGTTCGCCATCTATTTGCTCGAGTAGTGTACTGCGTAGGGCGGCGGCGAGTCGTATCGCCGCGACGACTTGGCGAACGGTGCTCCTCCAGCATGCGGAGCGCCCGCGGTATCGCCGGTGGATCGCTGAGGAGACGACTTGGCGCCTCCGCTGCTGCCATTTCCGCCCGCATACGGTCTCCTCTGCTGCTGCTGGGGGAAGTACGCGTTGCCACCCGAGCCAACGACCGCCACTCCGTTCGCGGCAGCGCCAGCGCCGATCGTGATTGGCGACGTCGCGATGCGCTGATGCGGATGCGGCGAGTAGAACGGCTGGGCCGAGTGGTGGTGCGCGTGGTGCATTGCCTGTTGGTGCTGGTGATGTAGCTGCTGCGGGTGGTGAAGCTGCTGCTGGTAGTGCACCGGGTACATGGCTGGCACAAGCCCGGCGGCGAGCGGAGGGGCCGGTAGCAGCGACTCCCATCGCATCTCGTCACGCGCCTTGGCCGAGCGTGCGTCGACGCCGTTGAGCGTCGCCTTACCGTGCCACGTCTGTCGTGGATGCACGAGCAGATCCGGCCGCCAGCCGTCTCCGCGTCCATACAGCTTCCAGCTCTGCGCGTAGAAGTCCGCGACCGTGTCATTGGCGGCGCTCTTATCAGCGCTTGAAGATGACGACGAAGTCGACAGCAGCATTGTGGCGAGGCGGTTGCGGCCCAGTCGGAACGCGCGCTTCATCATGGGAAACCAGTCGGCCGACACACTGCGCGCCAGGTTGTTCTTCTCGTCCAGCGGATCCACAATGTTGCACACGCGCACGGGGAACATGGACTTGTATCCGTCGCCTTCGCCGGCCGCGAGCGACGAGTCGAAGGCCGCGAACTGTTCCAGCAGCGACAAGCGGATGCCGGCAATCTCCTCGGCCTCCATGACCTCACCAAACCACTTACCGCCCGTCACGTCTGTCTTGGTAGCACCCGCAACCGCCTCACCGAATGTATAGCTCTTGGCCCGCGACTTCTTGAGCTGCGCGGCCGTGTTCGTGCTGTTGATGGGGACAAGCGAAGTCGTGGCCAGCACACTCAGCGGCACAGCTCCATACAGCGTCATGGCCGCCTCATGCCACGGAAACTCGGCCATTCTGTCCAAGAAGAGGAATAGCGCCTGCAGTGGGTGCGTGATGGCGTCGCCGTACTGGTTAAACAGAGCCATGACGATCGTGTTGACCGCATAGGTCGAGAACGCGCCGTGGCTCGCGCCCATCACGCTCTGGTGAGCGGTCGTCGACGTCCCAGCACTGCCCACAGGAGCCGATGCCGATGCGTACGCTACGCTCTCATGGACACACCAGGCCTTGATGGCGATCAGACTCTTCTTGAGCAGGTGGTCTCTGCCGACACGCGCGTCCATCTCGTCCAGCAGCATCACGGCGCCCAGTGCCGCGACGCGGTTGGCAGTCAAATCCACCGCCACGTTGTCAATCGTGCACTTGATCACACGCACGTCGGCGTTGATGAAGCTCACGTTGCGCACCGTGTTCGTCAGCAGCGGCGCCGGGGTGGGAACACCACCGGCAGATACACCACCGACATTCAGAGCCGCCGCTGCCGCTGCTGCGCCTCCACTCACAAGTTTCGATGTCGTGGGCGAGCCATTCATCACAGCAACATTGGCGTTAACGGCGGCGGCGGCACCTGCCACGTTCACACCAACATCGCTGTTTCCTGCAAGGCAAAGCGCGTGCATGACGGCGAAGTACCACGATGACTCGAGCTCCTTCGGCAGCAACAAGCAGATGTCCACATCGGACGTAGGCAGGTACGTCTTCATCGGGAACGAGCCGGTTGGGTAGAACATGATGGGCGTGCCTGGCGGGAACTGTGCCTCGAGCACGCGCTGCACGAATGCCAGAACCTTCTGTCGCACGTAGTCCGCGTCACCTGTCGGCCCCATCCAGTCCACAAGCTCCTCAACCGAGCGCTTCAGCGGTGCAACGTGTTGATGAGGAAACCGTGAGCGCAACTGAGTGAGCCGCGACTGGAACCCAGAGTCCCGCTCGTCTAGGTGGTCCAAGTGCGCAAACGTCTCGGCCTGCCGCGACTGTGCGAGAAGCTGCTTGAGGTACGCGATCTCCGCGTCTTTCTCCTGCACCAGGCGCTGATGCTGGAGCAGGTCGTGCTGGTTCTGCTCGGCCACCTGCAGCGCGTGGTTGTACGCGATGGGGCGGATCACCAGCGCCGGCGGCTTCCCACTGGCTGTTGTGGTTGTGGTCGTGGTCGAAGAGGCGGTAGCCGAGACGCTCACAGAGGTGAGAGTCGTACTTGTGCTCGCGCTAGAGCTCGCACTGCTAGTCGAAGACTCGTTGTCCCGCACGCGGTTGCTTGGAGACACAACATGGAGCTTGAAAGTCGATGAGGACGAGGACGAGGATGAGGACGAGAAGGGCGCTGGTTCCTCCACCCGCCCAGCAATCGCGGGCGTAGCCGCATGGGGTTCGTCAGCACTTGCGGCGTCCCCCTCTCTGTCATCGCTCTTCTCGCTCGAGCAGTCGGGAGAGGAGGCTACGGACAGCGCTTTGATCGCACGGAGCCCTTGCAGGTGGTTGCTGGCCTCCTTCTCGCCTTTTAGTTGCTCTTCCGTCGTGTTCAGCACCTCGTTCGCCTTTTCGATCTCCTCCACCAGCGCGTCCGCCATCTTCTTCCGCTCGACGCGCTCGAGCACCTCACGGATCGCGTCCTTGTCTAGAGACTGCGTGAACTCAAGCAGACTCGCGCGCAGCTTTTCCAGCTGTCGCTGCCGCTTTTTCAAATACCTCTCATCCATCAGCACCTCGCGTACCGTCACCTTGTCGTTGCTAGTCGAGTCCGTTGTTGAGCCGGCCGTGTCTTCACCATCTTCTTCCTCCTCCTCTTCGTTCTTTGTCTCCATAACCGGGAGTTGCTCGTCTTCTTCGCGCTTCGCATCCTTGCCCTCGCTTCTCGGATTATCTCCGTCAGCCGACCCACTTCCTTCGTTATTATCAGTCAGAGTCGGCGTGTCAGGGACATCGATAACCTCGTCGTTCTCTTCCCACATGCTGTCGAACGCCTCGTCCCGTGTCATCGCCACTGCCTTCGCAACAGTGCTCCTATTCTCGTCACGCACGTCTTCGGCAGATGATGCTGGCGCCCCGACGACTGCGGACTCATCCTCACCGTCATCAGCACAGGAAGCAGCTTCCCGCTCGTCGGCTTTTGTACTCGAGGGAGCTGACACTGCGTCGTCCTTGTTGCTCTCACCACCAGTAACAGGCGCTTTCTCGTCGCCATTTTCTCTCCGATCAGAGGTCTTCTCCTCGTCCCCGTTGGCCGCTTCCACCACAATCTCCAAGTCATCGTCGTCTTCCAACAGCACGTACCCGGTCGCCTTCTTCTTCTTGTTCTTCTTCTTCCTCTTCTTCTTGCTCTTGCTGCTCGACGTTCCGCTCGCGCCCGCACCGCCAGGGGGCGCATTACCAGTCTTGGTAACGTCTTCCCATCCCTCCTCTTCCACCACCTTCTGCTCAAGCCACGCGACCGCCTCGCGCTGCCGCCGCTCCTCGAACAGCTTCTTCTTCTCCACAGCCGACTGCAGCTCCAGCTGAGCGTCCAAGCGCTTCGAGTTCTTGGACGGCGAGTCGAGGATCTGCTGGTAGTCGGCCATGGCGGCGTCGAAGTCCTCGCACTGCTCCAGTATTCGCGCGCGGCACAGCAGCGCGTCGGCCGCCACCTCGCTAATCATCTTGCCCGTTTTCACCGCGGACGTTCCAAGCGTAGAACTTGACGATGCGTTGCCGCCACTCGTATTAGAACTTGCGGACGGCATACCGGAGCGCGCTGGCGTCGACTTAGAGGCGTTGGGTATTCGCGGAGTGTTGCTCCCACTGCGTTGACCTGCGTTGTTCGGCGACAAGGTGGTCAGCACCGTCGTCTCAACGCCTCCAGACAGCGGCGTCTCGCCTCGACAGTCGTAATGCGCGTCAATAATGGACGTGTAGTCAGCTTTCGCTTTCTCAAGCTCTCCAATCTCTTCAAACAGCCGCGCGCGGTAGAACAGCGCGTCCACGAAGAAGCCGTTGACGCGAAGTACGGCCGTGACTTCGTCGATGGCACGCGCCACGTCCCCGCGCTGCTGGTACAACTTAGCGCGCGCCATGTGCACCTCAAAGTCGTTCGGCTCCGTCTCGAGCGCGGCCGCAAAGTCTGCCAGCGCCTCGTCATAGTGTTCAATGTGGCCAAACGCCTCTCCTCGTCTCCTCAGCGCCTCGACGTGCTCCGGGTCCATCTCCAGCACGCGCGAGTAGTCGTGGATCGCCTGCTTGACCATACGCTTGGCTTGCATGCCCTTGTACGGCGCCGGCCCCTGCTGTCGCTTCCCGCCCGTGGTCTGTTTCCGCTTCGATGGCGATGATGGTTTACTGCTCTGCGGACTGGTCGCGAGTGCCAACGCCTTCTCCAGCAGCGCCTGGCCCTGCAGTACCTGGCCCTGCTCGACCTGGTGGATCTCCGCGTCCTTGCGCTCCTGCGCGTCCTCCTCCGCGGCGAGGCGCTGCACGATCTTGGCGCGCTCCATCAGCACCTCGACGATCCGCCGCCGCGTATCGCTGCTGCTGTTGCTACTGCTGCTGTTTCCTAAGAGATTTGTGGACTCCATCTGCATCTCGTGCTCCTCCTGCAGCTCCAGAAACCGGTCAAGGTCATGCAGCGCCGGCTGCTCCTGCCGGCACTGGAGGAACACGTGCGCGCGCAGGTGGTAGAGCTCGGCGTCCCGCTGGCCGTCATACTTCTCGGCGCGCGCGAGGTCGTCCAGCGCGTTGGTGAGCTGGTTCATGGCGCGGTAGACCTTGGCGCGCGCCACGTACAGCGCACGCAGCTGCGTCACTGTGTCGCTCGAGCCCGTGTAAGACGAGGAGGATGATGACGACGAGGAAGAGCCCACGACCATGACGCTCGTGCCATGGTAGTCGTCCGAGAGCATTCCCTGCGAGGCCGTGAGGTTGATGGCCTCGTTGTAGTCGAGCAGCGCGGCGTGATTCTCGCCCAGCGCGGCGAACGCGCGACCGCGCTTGGCGAACAGCTGCGCGTTCTTGGGCGTCATGTTGATCACCTGGCAAAAGTCCTCGATAGCCAGCTTGTACTTCTGCGCCGCCAGGTAGCAGTTGCCGCGCTGGTAGTACAGCCGCACCTTGGACTGCATGCCTATCGAGGATGGCATCGACGAAGGCGCACTACCACTACTACTACCGCTGGAGGGCGAGGCCTTGAGCGCCTCGGTGAAGAACGGGATGGCTGCCGCAAACTGCTTCTGCCCCACGAGCGCCAGCCCGCGGTCCGCCGCGCTCTCCCCGCGGTCCCTCCCCCTGGTGGCGGGGGAGGGCGAGTGGCTGCTACTGCTACTGCTGGTGGTGCCGCGCTGCTGTAGGCTGCGGTACTTGCTGATGCCCGTCTGCAGCACGCGCGCATCATCATCGGAGGGCGCGTGAGCCGAGTTCATCTTGCGGTTCATCTTCATCTTGAGCTGCGTGGCCAGTGACGGCTGGCGCGGCGGCTGGATCGGGATCTGGATGCGCGCGTCCACCTCGTCGAACTCGCGCGGCTGGCGCCGGCGCAGGCCCGTCGCGTCCACGGGCGCCACCAGCTCGCCGCTGTGCTGCGGCGGCGTCTTGGTCGTCGACATGCGCGCCCTCCTCCTTCTCCTCGCTAGTAGGGCGAGTAGGGCGACTAGGAAGGCGGCAGCGACTCCCGCGGTCAGGACCAGCAGCGACGCGCAAATCTCGGCCTGCGTCCACCGGTGGGGCGGGCGGGTAGGGCGGGCGATAACCTCGGGCGGTCCGCCGGCAGGGAGGCAGGGAGCGCGCAGGGAGGGCGCGGACAGTCGGGTCGGTCTCTGCTTGACGCCCCGTACGTAGACGTCGCCAGTAGTACGAATACCCACACGGGCGTAGGCTTGGTGGGGGACCACGCATGGGGGCGACGCCCCCTCGCTTCGCTCCCTCCCGTCCCCCTTCGGTAGGGTGCTCTTTTCGACCAATCATCGTTTGGATATCGATTTCAACCAATCAGTGAATGTATAGGATGGTTTTCAACCAATCGATAATCTGACTGGATAAATGACGGGAAGCTATTATAAATGACGCGGTGGGTGGTGGGGTGGGGCGAAGAGCTCTGGAGGACCAGACAACCGACCGCACTGCTCTCCCCAAGACCCGAGTCAAGATGCTGGCGGCGATCGCCAAGGCGGGCGCGCTGCGCCGCTGCTCCACGACCGCTGTGGCCTCCCGCGCGCTGTTCTCGACCTCGGCGGCAGCCGGAGGGGAGGCGGAGCGCCCCAAGTTCTCGGTGGTGCGCCACCCCGTGACCACGGACGCCATCAAGCCTGAGGACTACTTCGCCGTCGTCAAGCTCGGCGGCACGCAGTACAAGGTCACGCAGGTGAGGAGAAAATGCTCGCTCAATCGGTGTTAGTTTGATGGATGGTGGAGACTGATCGCTCTGCGGACGGTAGGGCGACGTGGTGGTGGCCGAGAAGATCAAGCACGCCAAGGTGGGCGAGATCATGGACATTGACGAGGTACGCGCGGTGGTTTGGAGCGCCCTACCGTCTCTTTACCTCACTAACGCAATGACCGGATTGCAGGTGCTGCTGCTGGGCAACGTGAACGAGACGATCGTGGGGCGGCCGCTGGTGGAGGGCGCCAAGGTGCGTGCGCGCGTGGAGGAGCAGACGCTGGACGCCAAGATTGACATTTTTAAGAAGAAGCGCCGAAAGAACTACCGCCGCTGGAACGGCTTCCGCCGCGAGGTGACCATCCTGCGCGTCACGGACGTGATGCCCGTCGACGTCTAGGCGCGGGGGGACTGTTGCCGCCCTACCTGCATCGCTAGGAGGGCCGGGCCCACGCTAATAGAAAACCCACGTTGAAAAGGATGCAAGTGATCCTTCCTACCTACCTACTTGATGGGCACGGCGCTCGACAGCTTGTACTTCTCGGCGCTGGCCGCGTACCACGTGCAGGACGCCGGCTCGCTCACAGTGCCCGTCAGGGGGTCCAGGTGCCAGCGGATGAGCAGCATGTTGAACGTGCGCAGCAA
>JAASGW010000044.1:0-86788 GCA_023334395.1 Phytopythium sindhum
AGGCAGGGTAGGACAAGAGAACAAGTGGCTCACAGCCACTCACTCCAACCCACTAAACTTTCAGAATCAAACTCACTTTTGGTTTTGCAATCCCGGCCCGAAGCCGTCTTCGTCCAAGTTCCAAGCGCTCTGGATTCAATACCTGCTTGTGTGCCTTCCAGCCAACTCGACCCACCTCTTCCAACCCCTCGACGTGACTGTCTTTGCCGCGCTCAAGGGAAGGTCGCGGGTTCTCGTCGATGAGTTCGTCGACGAAGATGCCGCGGGTGGTTACACCATCGACAAAGCGACCACTGTTAATCTTTCTGGCATGGCATGGAAGCGCTGCCACTTCGCCACGAATGTCACATCAGGCTTTGAGGTATATGGTCTTTTCCCCCTCTTTCTAGTTAACATGCACCATCGTTTATCCCTTCATGCTCGCAACGGTACTCCGGCAGACGCGCGCCTTGCTGCCTGGCTCTAAGCGGAATTGGCAATCCGCCGGGAGATCCTTACGCTGCCCTCGCCCCCCGACAAGAGCAGAAAGCGGTGTCGGTCAGCGGCCGTCTCTTGACACCTGCCTTGCTCCAAGCGCTTGAGAAAGAACAGTTGAATAAGGGCAAGAAGAAGAAGAAGGACGAGGAGGAGAAGGAGGAGGGTGCACCGCGCGAGGAGGCTAGTGCCGTGGAGCAGGACGGCGAAGTCATTTAGGCTGGACAAAAATACATGAGATTGGATACAGAGAGAGTGTTAGCGACGCATCGAATTGGAACAGCTCGTAGAAGTGCGTGTGAATACTTCTATAATCAGCGCGGAGCGTTAACTGAGTCTCCCGGCCCAGCGACAATCCTGCTCCATTGTACTTGGGGGGGGCTCGAACCCCCGCCAAGCACAATAGCCCTCAATAAGCCCAGCGGCATACCAGCTGAACTGTCAGCGCTCAAGGCGAAACTGAAATGTCAAATCTATTTGGCGTTGCCGACTCTGAACTTTATACCCCGGTTAATCGATCAGACTCAGTATTGTCGACTTATATTTGATAAACCTAACCGCGGACATGTCGCATCAACTTTTTTCGCAAAAGAATGACTTGACAATATTTTCATACTGAAGTCAAATTAAACAGCGGCACGAAACTGGTTGGCACGGTTTTTTCTGCTCTTCTGTTCTGACAGGATATAGTCGCCATTGTATTCGCTAAAATACCGTAAAAAATCACAAAAATAAGGAGATTTTGACGATTACAGACCTATCTCTTTTAATTTACCATCTGTTCTGGTTGCTGAGCAATGGCCAGAGATAAAAATGGGTACAAACACGGCACGTTTCTGGTTGTCGACCTTATCCTTATTCCGTGAAATTCGATAGGGTTATAGCGTACTGTACCGACATGTACTGGTAGAAACTCTGGATATTATCCAGAGAATTTACAGCGAGTGCCCCCAAGGATTGAACAGTCAAGTCCTCTATGATAACGGTCGACCAACCACCTGAATTACATCCGTGCCCAGCAACACCGATCCTGTCGAAGTACGCACTTCCTCCGTCGGAAGTGCTCTATGAACGCGCGTGGCTACCCGTGTCACACGACGTGTTCGTGATCTTTGAGCAACTCGCTCGCACAATGTCGCACTTGCACGCACGGCAAGAAGCAATCAATACAGCGAAAACAATCAATTCATCGACTCGATAGTTCGAAACGAGAACGATAACAATCAAGAAAACTGCAACACCTACTTGAAAAAAAGAAAGAGAAGAGAAAGCGTTGGTCGTCAGCTTCACGCCCCAATGGATGCCATAAAAATATGAATACCGGTAGAACTGGTAGGCCGCGAGACCTCTTCGTCCTATCTCTTCTTCACGGCGATCGCTCCGACACACTACTTGCGGGGAGGCGTCGCAGGGCGCTGGGCGCCGAGGCCGTTGTACGCGTAGCGCTGCTTTTTCTCGGCCGGCTTGAGGATCTGGAACGAGCACATCAGCGTCTCGTCCACAGACATCATGGCGCCGGCGTTGTCGAACTCGCCGCAGTAGTTGGGGGCAGAGAAGAGCGTCACGAGCTGGCGCTTGGCGAAGAACTCGTAGCCGTCCTCGACGACCTGGTGCGCACGGCAGATGAGGTCGAGGTCGTGGCGCTTGAGGAACTGGCTGACGATGTCGGGACCGAACGTGAACGACACGCCGCGGTCGTTCTCGCCCCACCCCATGATGTCCTTGTCCGGGTCCGACCAGAGCAGGTCACACAGCAGACCGGTGTCGGGCACGTCCGTCGGACGCACAAACCGCTTGATCTGCTCCATCTGACTCAGCTCCGGCGACAGGCCGCCGTGCATGCAGAAGATCTTCTCGTCCACGATCGCAGCCACGGGCAGACAATTGAAGCAGTCCGTGAAGGTCTTCCACAGCTTAATGTTGTAGCGGCGCTTGCCTGGTTTGGGAACGTGCAGGATAGGGATTAGTATATCGCACAAGTGGACCGAGGAAACCCACAGCTCGTGCCACGCGTACATTCGTCGTAGAAGCCGTAGATGCGGTTGATCGACGCGCACTCGTGGTTTCCGCGCAGGATGAAGAAGTTCTCCGGGTACTTGATCTTGTACGCGAGGAGGAGGCAGATGGTTTCCAGGCTCTGCTTGCCGCGGTCGACGTAGTCGCTACACCAACAACCACAACGAATGATCGATTCAGACGTCAGCAACATGCTCAATCTCTGCATAAAGGCACTGACTAGCTAGCACGCACCCCAGGAAGAGGTAGTTGGCGTCCGGCGGGAAGCCACCGTACTCGAACAGCCGTAGCAGGTCGTAGTACTGGCCGTGGATGTCACCTGCGCACATTACGTCACCACCATCACACCCCAGCGTGAGTTCCCCCGCTCATTGTCTCCCCCGCCCATCCACGACCAGCGCTGAACGCACCGCAAATTTTGATGGGCGCCTCCAGCTCCACCAGGATGGGCTGCGCGAGGAACACCTCACGCGCGTGCAGGCAGAGCCCGCGGATCTCCGTCTCCGACAGGTTCACCTGCTTGCCGGGGCGCGCGCCGCGCACGCTCAGCAGCTTCTCGATGATGTTATCGACATCGATGGGCTCGAGCGCCGACGAGGCCATGCTGCTTCCGCTTCTTCTTCCAGTCGGGCGGTCGGCGGGCGAGGGTCGCTCGCGCCTCGCTCTTCGTTCTCTGCGGGGAAAAGACGGGAAAAGAGGCGGCGGAACGCGCGCGCCCAGGTTGCTCGGTCCACCAACGCCGTATTCTTTTTTTCGCGCTTTTCGGGAAAAAGGCGGCCGGTTTTCTGAAAAATACGAAAAAAGGGGGTAAATTCGGGACGCGTCCCTCGTGCCGGCGCGAGCGTAACCGGCTCGGCCGGGGGAAAGGGGTGAGGAAAGGGGGAAGGAAGGCGTGGAAGGTTTAACCTCGATTGCCGCCCGACACGAGGTGTAACCGGTTCTGTTATGCTGTCAGATATCGAATCTGAAATAGATATGTTGAATAAGGTAGACGTGATTGGTCGCCTCAATCGCTTCTCTATTTTAGCGCAATTGCAATTTTGATCAGCATTTTGGCTAGCGAATCAATGCTTTCATTGAAACAGAACGCAAAATATTAAGACGAAAATTCTTCGCTTTGCTCTTCAAATGAAACTCACGGTACGCTCGTGGCTGTTGGAAAGCGAGCCAACGCCGTTGTTACAATTGCCAGAAGACCAAAAGCAGAGCAACAAGCAGCGCTGTCGCGCCTCAAGAGACCCCACCGGCTGCTCATTGCGAGCTCGACCACCGTCCAAGGCGCTCCCGGAAGAGCACCGCAGTTCGTCACCCACTTACTGACGCGAACACCGCCTCGACGGCATCCGCCCCTCTTCCCTGTCGCCTTGGTGATACCCTCGGCGGTTCGAGGAGTCCAGTCGTTTGCACGAAACCGAGAGCGACACAGTGATGGATGCGGCGGAGCTGGCCCTCCGAAAGGAGGAGTATTATGGTACGCTGCTCTCTAACCACGTACCTAGTTATCTCCTTCAAGCTCGGGCGATTCCGAACCACTGACGACGTGCTGTCCTGTCATTCCAGAGCTGCTCGCGGATAGTGAAACGCTGCGATCCATCCTGAATGAGCGGGGCGGTTTGGTGCTCGCCCGCGCCGGTAGCCACCCGCCATGGCCTGCTCGGGTGAGTGGGCGGCTTCTTAACTCTATTGTGGGAGCAACTTCGTCCACTGACCTATTGTGCCTTGTGCTGGTGTCGCCTCCACCTCCAGTTCAGCGAACCCGGCGAGTTCGCCAAAATGGCCCGCTATCGCGTCAAGAAGGGCCAAGTGTGTGTCTACTTCTTCGGTACTCGCAACTAGTGAGTGTCTTTGTCATTGATCGGGATTATCTTTGCTATTGTAACACTAACGCCTTCACAATCGCCATGGCTGTTGTGTTGCAGTGGGTGGGTGCCAAAGGCCGCCATCCTCCCGTTCACGGAGAAGGTCAGCTCGTTCAAGTCGTCCAAGCGCAACTCCCAGTTGATCCAAGAAGCGTTGGATGAGGCGAAGATGGTCTTGGACGTCACGGACGAGACCAGCGCGCGCTTCTACGACCGAATGTACGTGCACAGTGCACCTAGCGCCTACAGAGGTGCACGGGCTGCTTTCAATTTGATACTCACGGTTATGGATGGGTGCATCTGTTGATTTGCCGCGACTGCTGTGTCTTCAGCATGGAGCAGCGTGACGAAGCCGTCGACCTGCCGTGTGAGCTTTGCAACCGCGTGGACGATCACTACTCTCTGCTGATTCTGTGCGACGGCAAGGACTGCAAGCGGGAGTACCACATGAACTGCTTAAGTCCGCCGCTCGTGACCGTTCCGCCGGGTGAATGGTTCTGCCCCAATTGCCAGCAGGAGAAAGCTGAGGTCGTTGATGAACGGCTGACTGAGTCGCGCCTGGACACGAACAATGCGCACGGGAAGGAGGGATCATCATCAGCAAAACATCCGGGCTCAAAGAAGGTGAAGAAGGAGAAGAAGGAGAAGATCAAACACACGAGCGGAAGTCACAAACGACGTCTCTCATCGGCCTCCCCCGATCCTGATAAGCGGGAAGAGACCCCAGGAGCAGTGAAGAAGTCACGCACGAATCGTTCATCGTCGAGAGAGCCATCACCGGTGCCGAGTGAAATAGACCAGACTCCCCCGAAAGCAGCCGCAAAATCGACCCACGCGCCAAACAGCGACAATTCCAGTGGCAGCTCTGCTGGTAAAGGCAGCAACGGAAGCAAGCGACCGCCCCAGATTGAAATCCCAAAGGCACGAGGACAAAACACGCCGGATATCGACAACTTGTCTGCGGATGAAAACGTGCAGTCCGAGGAGCGATGCCTGATTTGCGGATTCGGAGGTGAGCTAGTTGTCTGCGAGTTCCAGGGGTGCACGAAAGTGTACCACCAGTTTTGTCTCGGATCGTTCCCCTTCCCGAAAGACGATGAAGCCGTTTGGTTCTGTCCCCGCCATACCTGTGCGCTGACGGGTCGAAAAGAGAGCGTCGGGGAAGTGGTCAAGTTTACTTCCCCGAGGAAGCCTGCGATCAAGAACTTGCTGTGGAAGTGCAGTCAGTGCCCAGTCGCCATTGCAGACGACGCGATGCCCCATGTAAGTTCGTCGTTGACGCAGGGTTAGTACGCCGATGGCCTCGCCGACTGATTTTGTCTTTTCGTACAGATGCCTCAAACGCAAGTCTTTTCCAAGAAACAACGGCGATTCCTTTGCCCACAATGCGCACCGAATGCCCCGTTCAAGGTTCAGCTTGGGAAGCTGCTGGAGAAAATTTGGTCGACGATGGCGACAAATCGTCAAGGGGTTCCATTCTGTGGCCCTTTGCTGTGCGGACTGGAGCACGCTGACGATCGTCCCAGGAAATCCAGCAAGAAGGACATCGATCTGTTTAAAGTGCTCGCGAAGACCCGCCGGCTGGAGTACAACGACTCGAGCGCGTTCGTCGCGGATATCGGGCAGATCGTCGAGGATGCCGTGGAGCTGGTCGTCGATCGCTCGGAGCCATTGGTCGAGGCAGCTAGGACGATGAAGATAATCTGCGACGAACAGATGGAGATTCATCGCGAGAAGATCAGATTTCTCGACGGCAAGCTGCAGCGCTCTAAAGGGGACAAGCGCAGCAAGAACGGAGATGATACAGCGTCGGGATCAAAAGAAAGCAAGAAGTGGCCACTTCAATGGCGGCAGGAGTGCGGGCCATTCGAGGACAAGTTCTACCCGCGCTTGGACCCTCGCACACTTGACGAGTGGGAAGCCCACGTGACAGCGGCTCCGCTGTACGTAACCAGCGAGGGCATGGACGATCCTGACGCAGAGTATCGGGTCAACAGCAAACCGGACGACAGCAGAACTGAGAAGACGGAGGATATCCGCCATGACTCGAGCGTCACTGACAGCGGAAACTTACCACGAAGAGCACCAACCGACATTGGCGGGCTTTCTTTCCCCGGACTGACACTGTCGGAAGGAGCTGATGTCGTTCTCGCTCTCGGTGAGCTCTCTCGCAGCAGAGGCGATCACCACACGCGGAACTTCGGGACCGAACGAGGGCCGAACGGGCTCGAAGGGCTGGATGGTCGGGATCTCTTCCTCTCTCCTTCGACGAGTGAGATGCAGCAGATGTTCGATCAGCAATCAGCGCTGCTTCGAAATGCCTTGGAGTCACACGCGGTTCTTCAGCGATCGTGGATGATTAGCCAGCAGCAGCTTCTCGGTCTCGGGAACGGAAGCGAGTTATCTGTCGGCGAAGGCCGACTGGCAGCGGAGCTTCGCCTAGCAAACAAGGTAAGCAGTCAGTCTGATGGAGAGTATTACGATGTTGCAGTTGCGATCTAATCAACCTTGGTTCTTGGGCATCCACAGAATCTGCGGCAGCGCTTGCGCAACAAAGACCGACTGGTCGACCAGCTCATGTCCGACCAAGTGGCTCTCCGCTCTGAGGTGGCGACACTGCAGCAACAGCTCTCTGAATCCAAGGTAAACCACGTGCTTGTTGGAGCATGCACACCCATTCGATCTAATAGCCCACTCCAATTGTTGTGCTTTGCATCGTTAGATGCGCGTTCAGGAGCTCGAAGGAAAGCTGGTCGACGCCTCACACTCGGCCACCGAGTCCCAGTTGGACATGTCAGATAGCAGGACCATTTCAGAATGCGAAGACGACCACCTCGTGGAATCGGAGCACATGGGGACACCGCAGTGATCAAAAGTACGACGGAAGACACGCCAATGGTAGCTGACGAAGGTGGAATAGATATATAGCGCCGTTGTTCGGACAAGAAGAGAAGGAGCTCTATGTAAATGGCACATAGACCAGTTGCGTGCCCATTCATCGTTTTTGTTTGCATCAGAGGGCGTCTGCGAATCGATAAACTAGGTCTTGGTCGTTCACTGCCGACACGGTGATGTTCCACAGGTCGCTCGAGTAGATCCCCGGATCCGTCAGCGGGTACAGCAGCCGAGAGAACAAGTAGATGCCAACGAAGTACGAGCCCAAGATGACTGTACGACAGACAGATTGCGGCGTCGCGTCAGCACCTCCAAGAGACAGCAACAAAGTTCATCAGACGATAACAAACTCACCTTTCCGGAACGGATGCAGCGAGTTCTCCGGGCTAAAAAACGACAGGTCTGGGAAGCCCATGACGTTACAGAAGACATGGACGATGAAGATCGACACGAAGTGACCTGTCCAGACAAACAGCACGGATGGATGGAAGTTAAGGGGTATGAAGAATGCAACATTTACTCGAAAACACCGCACGTACCAGTGCGCAAGTAGAGGAACGTCGCGTACGCTCCGAACACCGACGTGTACAAGAGCTGGAAGCCTGCACATTCCGCAGAGCACGAGAGCGCCATTAGCGGGGAGAACAACGATGTAGAAACACAACCGAGCTACCCACCGACAGTCAGCGCAGCGTCTTTGCGGGACCGCCCGTGGCGAATATATTCCATGAAGTGGTGAAGATGAGCTGTGGTGCATCAGCATCGCGCAACGTCAGCATCGACCCTTTCCTTGGGTGTATAAGGAGCAGACCGACACTCACCGACGCCAAACATGAGCGGACTGCCCAGCACGATCTGCTTCACGGAGAAGTTCGCGCATACCAGGAGCGGGACCATGCAGCTCCGAAACACGAACTCCTCCGTCAGCGGGCCCTGCACACGGGACGCACGTGTCAGCCAGCCAGGAACCGGGGGTTTTACATACCAGGACGGTGACTCACCAGAATGTAGGTGCGCAGCGACGGCAGCTGGTCGTGCGTGATGGAGTAGTAGAGTGCCGAGTTCTTGATCGCGAACCAGAGCCCGTTCGAGTGGAACTGCTTCGAGACGTTCAGCAGCCGCAGCGCGTTGGCGAGCAGCGAGCCCGTGAAGAGGATCGCGGTCACGAGCAGCGGCACGATGAGCGCCGGCACGAGGCCCTCCCAGCGGATGCCTAGCCACTCGGCGAACGACATGCTGGCGTCGTCCTGCAGGCGGCCATGAGGCGCAACAGGGGAGACAACAGAGTGCATGACGCTCAGCCACTCCTGATGAACGATATCAACCCAAGAGACTGGTCAGCCGCACGTACGTGGTCGTAGAAGATAGCCAGCAGGAACGGGCACATGGCGCAGAAGATGCAGATGAGCAGGAAGCGCGCCAGGATCTGGTCCGGCCGGGACGGAGCGCGAAGCAGCAGCAGCAGTGCAATCGAGACGGTGTTAGTTGTCGCGCACACAAACACACGGTAAGCCTGCGTCGAGAGAAGCACTCACGTGGGTCGGGTGGTCGCGCGGGAGCCGCCGGATCGAGCGCGGCAGCGTGTACAGCACGCCCACGTAGGCCGCCGCCATGGAGGAGCACGCGACCGCCGCCGTCACGGGCGACACGCTGAATCGCATCTTCCCCCGCTACTCGCTGCTACCCGCGCCGCGAATGTGACGCGAAGCCTGAGCGGAACCAGCGCCGCCGACCTCTAATCGGCCGCAGACAGTGCGTGAATATCTCGGGTTTAGCAAACTAATATTCTTATATACAGGGAATAATCTATGTTATCATAAAATAATATAGGGTACAGATGTTTCTAAAGCGAGGATTGCGAAGGTGTTGTGGCTCGAAGTGGCACGCTCTGATTGGCCAAATCTGTGCGCAGTGGCGCTGATTCGCACCTAGCCGGGGAGCTCTGCGCTGTTCCAACAGTTCGACGAGCTTTTTGACAACCAAGAAGCCGCAGGAGGGACGACGACGGACCGATCGCCAGCCATGGACGCGCACATGCAGGACGCGGGCACCGACGCGCTGAGCGAGGACACGGAAATCGAGCTCATCGCGCCGGAGGAGGTCGCGCAGGAGTTCGACATCGGTGACGCGCCGCCCAAGGGTACGCGCTAGCGGTGGCACTACTGGCGCATCCGTCGGTTGGGTTGAGTTCTCACGCTTTGCTTGCTGGTACCCCGCAGAGGACGATGACGACGCCATGGAGGACGTGGGCGACGAGGACGGCAAGATCTCGGCCGACGATGCCGACGTCCGCGACGACGCGGAGATGGTACGCACAGCGCGTCGACTCGACTTCCCTGGGCTCAACCACTAACGCCACTGCTCGAAACGACGCAAAGGTCTTCGTCAAGCACTCGGGCCCCGTCTACTCAATCCGCGTGAACCCTGTGGACCCGCGCATCGTCGTCACGGGTGGTGGCGACGACGTCGGCGTGATCTGGAACCGGGAGGACGGCTCGGTCCTGCACACGCTCACCGGCCACACGGACTCGGTCGTCGCCGTGGACTTCAGCTTCGACGGCAAGTACGCCGCGACGGGTGGCTACGACGGCATCGTCAAGATCTGGGAGGTATCGACGGGCAAGCTCGTCCAGAGCCTCGAGGGACCCTCGCAGGAGGTTGAGTGGGTCTGCTGGCACAAGAAGGGCAACGTCGTGCTCGCCGGGTCGGGCGACGGAACCGTTTGGATGTGGCTGGCCACCACGGGGGAGTGCATGCACGTCTTCGCTGGACACGAGGACGGCGTCACGTGCGGCTCCTTTACGAGTTCGGGCAAGGTGAGCTGAGACCCGCGATACCTTGATGTGCACTGTTGACTGCTGACGTAGGTCTTCGTTTGTGGTGTTTCGCCACAGATGATCGTAACGGGAAGCACCGACGCGACGGTCCGGGTGTGGAATCCGAAGACCGGCGAGTGCACTCACGTATTCCGCGGGTAAGCTCGCAACTCTATCGTGTTGCGTTCGCTCCTGGGCGCCAGATCTAATGTGTTGTGTTTTCATCCCAGTCACGACTTCCACGAAGGCCCAATAACGTTCCTTGCTTGCCACCCGAGCGTAAGTACCTCATCGCCGCAAAGGTTCTCAGCAAATGGACTGACGTTTTCTCATGCGACTTTTGCCTCCACGTTGTAGCAACCGCTTCTGATCAGCGGCTCGCAGGATGGCACTGCCCGCCTCCTGCAGATCCAGACCAAGCGCGTGCTTGCCACTTTGTCGCACGACGGAGCAGAGTCCACCGCGGGCACTGTGAATGAGACCAGCCAGGCGACGGAGAACTCGGTCGAGTGGTACGTTGTTGCACTGTCCAGTGTTTGCACAATTGCCATCTCGTTGACGCTCACGTGCTTGCTCGGACATTGTTTTTTTTTTTACAGCGGCGGCTTTTGCCAGACGATGAACTGGGTGGCGACGGGATGCCTCGGCGGCTACTTGCGGATTTGGGACCTGTCCACCTACCAGGTACGAGCTCTGCCGTTTTTACGGCGAATGCTTGGCTTATAAACTCATCTGAGGCGTTCATTTGCCTGGCATCCAGTGCCGCCATGTCTGCCGCCACCCTGCGGGCGTGATCAAGCTTCTGTGGCACCCGACGCAGCCGATCATCTATGCCTGCACCGTCGAGGGTCTCATCTACGTGTGGGACGCCAGAAACGGCGCTTTGCTCAAGACTCTGGCCGGACACACGGACATGGTCCTCGACATGACCTTTGTCCCCGGCACGGACGCCACCAAGCCACTAGGTCTTCTTACGGCCTGCGATGACGAGTCTGTCCGTCTTTTCGCCGTACAGAACGCGTAGAGGGATATCAATCAAGCTTTCGCGCTTTCAGTTCGTTTTGATTCGCTCAAGAGCTCCGTTTGCGTTGTCGGTTCAATGGATAAACGCGAGGATGATAACGCGTGCAGAACCAATGGTTGGGGACTCGAAATGAATTGGGCAGCCTGGATGCAGGAACACATGAAAGAAGGTCTCTACCGTGCATTGTGGTACACAAAATGGCTCGCGTGCGCAACGCGGAGATTTATGCCTCATACAATCTGCGGAAGCACGCATCGCAAGCAAAGCACAGGGTCGTCAGCCACCAGTCATAAGAGCAGACCCAATCACTGCGGCAAGTACGCACACTTCATTCTGGAAACTAGACCCGCTGGCCGCCGCGTCCGCGTGGGACTGGTACTTGAGCGTCTCATTCTTGCCGAAGTCGACGAGGGCCGCGCGGAAGCCCCGGCCGATGGCCTTCTGGAGGTCCTGACGCTCCGCAGACGCGCTCCAAATGGCGATGCGGTCCTGCGCTTTCCGCACGCTGACGACGGCGCCGCAGATGTCGTTGTCGTCCTCAAGCGTCTCGCCGATCAGCGAGAGCATCTAGTGCATCGTAACGACACGGGGTTCTGGTGAGTGACAGGATTGAGAACAGCATTGGATCGATCGGTGCTCACCACGTAGAGCCAGCACTCATCTAGCCGGGCCTTGCGCGAGCGGGCGTTCGTGAAGATCCACTTGCCGCCCTTGGCGTTGATGGGGTCCTCCCACATGGGCCGGATGCCCTCCTTGAAGAGGTGGTAGTTGCTGCCGATCGACAGCTTGGTGGGCGTCAGGATATTGTTGTAGAGGCTGCCGTTCCACACAACGCACACCAGCCAGTGAGCCTCCCCCTTGATCATCAGCGCCCACATAGATCCACAGCGTTGAGGCAACGAACCACCAAAAGTCCTCGACGGTGCTGAACGTGTATACGTTCTTGAGGTTGTCCTCCCACGACTCGGTCGAGTGGCGCTTCTTCGGGTTGTCGTACCATAGCACCCACCGGTGCTGCAGCGGGTGCTGTTCACGCAATACGCACACGCACACGCACACGCACACGCACACGCCACGTCCACCGTCATTCCCCTCACTCCTCACAGAGACGCGCGACCGCCGTCGCCCTCACCTTGGTCTGCACCTCCTGCACGGCCGACGGGATGGCCAGCACGTCGCCCTCGGCGGGCTGCTCGCTCTCGGACGCGTCCGCACGCGCCGCGTCCTTGATCATCTGATCGTCGCTCATCTCGTGCGTCTCGTCCGTCGCCTGGCTCGGTCTCTCGCTCGGTCGGTGCGATGCGCTGCCTACTGAAGGGGGAGGAGGGGAGGGAGGGAGTCGCGCAGGTCGCTCGCCGCTCTTCTCTTCCGTTGTTGCCGGGCGCTTTTGACTTGGTTGGTCCTCTCCGGAGCTCCCCTGAACCAGCAATCGTCGCCCCTCAACGCGCAACGAGAGTGATGGTCGGAAGGCGGCGACGGTCGGTCGGTCGGTGAAACCTTCCAAACATATGGAGATTTGTATGTTTTGAAACGTCGCTTCGCGGTCGGTCGCGCTGCAACCAGAAGCTACACTGAGACACTGAGATCCGCGCCGAAACGGGAAACGGGCGCCGCGGCTTCTTCGCCCCGAGGCGGAGGGGGAAAGAGGAGAGAGGAAGGGGTCTCCTAAGAGGAAGGAAGTGAGAAGCAGCCTTCTTCACAGGCGGGAGCGGTGGCTGCCATGCCCGACGACTATGAGGAGAAGTACCTTGCGCTGCGCGACGAGAACACGGCGCTCAAGAAGAAGAAGAATGAGCAGGAGGCCACCATCAAGCGGTACGGATCATGCTATCCGGGCTGCAGCATTGCTATGCGGGCTGATCATGGTGCCAACGCTTCCATTATACCACCAATTGGTTGAACTGTCCGACCAGGATGTACACGAAGCTCGCGATGATCGAGGAGGCGCTCAAGAAGAAGCGGCAGGCGGACGACAAGAAGCTTGGCGTCAGCGCAGCCTCCGACAACCAAAAAGATGCGGGTGAGCTAGTTTTTCGTTTGTCTAGCACTATCCAGAGTCTGACACTAGTTGTTTCCAACACAGACGCGGGCGGAGGCAAGGCGGACGGGGCGGTGCTCCCCGTGCGGCGAGACGTGGACGCTGAGAAGTTTATCCAAGTGCTGAGAAGCGAGAACGCCGCACTGCGCAAGAAAAACCAGGCACTGGTGGAAAAGAACCGCTGGCTGCAGGAGAAATTGGCGTCTCGGTCAGGCAAGCCTTCGTTGTCTTCGTCCGTTGGGCCCGCGAAGGCCGGAAAATCTGGCGCAGCGAAACGGAACGCGGACGGACTGCAGAAGTCTACTGGAGCCGAAGCCGCCACGTTTCAAGGTTCCAACATTGAGAGCCAGGTGCGAAGCGCACGCAAGCTTCACCGCGATACTTTCTCAGGAAAACTGGAGGTGGCGCTCAAGTCCAGACTTGTGGTGGCGGAGAAGCAACTGATTAAGCTCCAGAAGGAGAACGAGCAGCTCCGCGCCGGCACTTATGGCCGACGCAACGCCAGGGACAACAACGACTCTGAAGGAGCCAGCGATGAGAATGACGACGACGATGAAAGTGGAAAGCTCCGGTTCGTGAAACTGTCGGCCGTGGAGGTTGAACACATGAAGCGCGAACTGCGCGAGCGTCAGGCGCAGTTGGCCATTCTCAACGCGCGCTACGAGAATTTAGAGTCGAACGCGCTCGCAGAGCGGGAGATTCAAGAGAAGACACTGAAGCAGATGGAGCAGATGAACCGGCAGGTACACAAGCTTCGCACCCAGCTGCAGGACGTCCAGATTGAGAATGAAGAGCTGGAGGTGAAAGCGAATAAACACGCCGAGCTGGACAAGGAAGTCGAGTTGCTGCGGGAGCAAAACCACCGATTGGAGGCGCGGATGACGGCGCTTTGTGAGAGCCCATTCATTAACGATGCGTTCCAGCGCAAAGAACGAATCGATCGGCTTTTCGACCTCGAGAAACTTACGCAGCAACAGAAGGAAACCATTACGCGTATGACCGACGAGAACCACAAGCTGCAGCAACTTGTGAAGGAGCTTCAGGGCAATGTCAAGCAGATGAAGCAGACAAAGGATGGAGTTGAAGCAGAACTACAGCACGTGAACCAGTTGCTGGTGGAAGAGCGGAACGCTAGGAGTTCAGTACCCATCCAGATGCAGATCACTCCTCGTCAGCCAGTCGTGATGGCTCCGAGCAAGTTACCTGAGCCGATCGTGGTCACTATCCCTGCCCGCCAACCAGATCGACGAGATGCGTCGTCTTCACCGCTCCATGCTGCCCAGGCCCCGAAGGTTGAGCCTTCTCCAGCGGCGTACGGGTGCGTTTTGAAAAACATGCACATAGTTGCCCTTTGAACACCTTCCGTTGCTGATGCGGGTTGTGTGTGTGCTACAGAGCACCAATTGTCGTAGCACGAAAGTATGAAGACCTCATGATCCCAGTCTCCAGCTTGCTAGACCCCGAGTGCGAGGACGCGAAGAGCGTCAAGCACCTTCGGGATCGCGTGCACATGCTGCAAATTGCGCACCTCAAATCGATCCAAGAGCTGGAGCGCTGCGAGAAGATGCTGCAAACGCAAACCGACATCAACCGCGAGCTCTCACTCGAAATTGAGCAGTTGACAACGCAAAAGATCGCAGCTTCTAACGCGCTGCAGAAGCGTATGCGTGACATCGAGCTGCTGTGTGAAGAGCGATTGCAACGAATCCAACGCCTCGAGGCGGAGATTCGCCAGCTGAAGTACTTGAGGGGAAAAGCTGACGCGTCGAAGTCTCGAGAGACGATGCAGGACGAAGCTTCGTCGAGCGACGATGACGACGATAGTGACGCAGTCTCGATCCCAGAGTCCTTAGTCCTCGCTGCTAGTGAGCTGGCACCTGGAGAACAGCTGATCGAGATGTGGGTCCGCAGCGCGAGCTTTGATCGTAAAATGGTCGGAGAAAACGCGAGTACCTTCGTGCTGTGCGACTTCTTCGACTTCGAGTCCCAGTCGACCCCGTTGATGATCGGAAGCCATCCAGAGTACAACTTGTCCGCGACATTCAAGGTCACGGTCGATGGCTTCTTCTTACGGTACCTGGCTTCTGAAACGCTAACGCTCGAGGTCCACCAAGCCGTACGAGGAGACTTCCAAGTAGTCGGCAGAGCGTCTATCCGCCTGGCGAGGCTTCTTCAATCCAAGGGAGCGATCAAGGAGCCTGATCTACCAATCTACAAGGTCGAGGCTGTCTCGAATGGCGATAAGAAGGTTTCGATGGGAACCTTGAACGCTGTCGTGCGGCTGTCGATGCCCATTTCGGAAATTTGGCGGCTCCATTTGCAGTCGTTCCCACAAGACATCAAACTACTGTCCCTCGACATGAAGAAAACCGAGGCAATCCCGGATGCAAAGGGCGACTCTTGCTGCAATGAGTCAGCTATGGAGGTCAACGAGGCCCAGTTGAATGAGCTGCGCATTACCGTATTTGCCTGTCGTGGCCTTGGTCCCTCCAAGAGCTTTGACACTCTTGGCCGACGTCCTTCACCGTACGTGCACTATCAACTTCTCGGCTACCCTGACATTTTCACCAACATTGTACCGGAGAGTGCAGACCCTGAGTTCGACCTCGAGTGCAGTCGACAGGCATTTGTGTTGGAGGTTGACGCGTGCTTGCTACGGTTCTTCTCGAAGTTCCAGCTTTGGTTTACTGTCTTCGACGACCAGATCGAGATGGAGCGAAACAACCACAACGGCGGCATGATCGGCAAGTGTGGGATCTTCATGTCTGAGCTTGTTGAGGGAAACAGCATTAAGGGATGGTGTCCACTTCTCGACAGCAGCAACCAGCCCGCCGGAGAGATCTCCGTTCTCATCGAGTGGTCCAACCCGTTCCAGATCCTTGCCGTTGGATCAGCCCAAAGCGGTCGCGGGGTGAATGATCGCACAGCAGACCTGCACGTCCTCGACCTTGACCAGCAGCACAGCATCCTGCAAGCGTTCTCGTCGTGCCTGAACGGACGAGTGAACTACCGACAGTTCCTTCAGTATGCCGCACCGCCGGAAGAGCTGGAGCTACTCACGGCAAAGATTAAGGAGCGGTTGGAGGCGGCACTAAACAACACTCGACACCAGAACAAGACCGTTGAAGATCTGTTTGTCCCAGCTACCGAAAGGACGGGACATTACGCGGACAGTTTGATCACAAAGCAGCAGCTAGCCACGACGATGGAGAAGCTTGGCGTCATTCTTTTGGAGAGCGAGCTGGCTTGTCTGCGTAAGTATTTCGCAGCCCCACTCCAAGACACAGCACTCAACAACCTTGGTGGAACGAGGCAAAAGGACGAGATCGCGCTCGGGTACTTGCTAATGCACATCAACCCCCGGTTGAGCTGTCGTGATCGCCTTCTGTGCCACAAACTCCGCCACACCGTTCGCGGATTTGTGAAGCAACGAACCACCGCGAAGAGTACCGGGTCCATCCAGTCCCCGGTGCAGGTGTTTGAACGATTCGATGTGCAGCGAGGAGGCTATGTTTCCCGAGCCGAGTTCCGCCGCGCGCTGTCAGTGTTCGGGTTTGAGTTGCAGAACACGGACGAAGAATACCGAAACATGGTGGAGACGAGGCTTGACCAGCCCTCGCTACCAACGCCAAATACAATCCCGATGAAACAGGAGCGATTGGTTTCCGCTACACCTGCCGACGCTAACAAACCCACAGACGATGAAGATGTGCTGCGAGAAGCAAGCCAGTTTGTTCGGTCTCGAGCAACGAAGGCGCTGGTAACGTCGGTGCTAGATGAGCCGCGGCCAATCTCGAGCAACCTCCACGTGAGCTCCACAGCACAACCAAGACCGATGCTCGCCAAGTCCAAATCGGCTACGTCTGCTGCTGACGAGTTCCAGCGGCGGAAGCAAGCGTTTACGGACCGAATGAAAGCGATTGTGTCTGCGAGCAGCAAGAGCCTAGTCTACGAACAGATCGAGAAGAAGCAGCTCCAGCAGCGACGGCAACTCGAGGCCACGTCGATGGTGCAGCCACAATCTAGCAGAACGGTCGATATGGCTGCCATTGGCGAGCGACTTGACCACTTCCACCGTCAGCAGGCCGCAGCTCGCAAACTACAAAAGCAATACCGTCTCTACAAGAGCGGCACCTCTAGTGACACAGCGGACATCCTCGAGAGCGACTTAGTCTTGAGCAAATTGCTTAAGAACTGGTCGTCGCGCGAGTTAGAGGCATGGGCGGACGAGGTTGCGGGATTGATAGAAGAGCAGGTCCCTGACGCGCGGAAATCCAAGACAGTCTCGAAGAAGCAGTTCAGCTTCTTCCTGTCCAAAGTTCCACGTATGGCGCTCCCGGTGCCGTTACTGAAGCAATTGATGGAGCATTTCTCGATCAAAAAGCCTGGATCCGGACCTGCCGAGGTGGTGATGTACCGTCCTTTGCTTGACTTTATCCGGCTGACATCGACGGACGACGTGGAGAAGGATAAGCTACGCAAGCAGCCTCTGTGGAAGGCGCTTCACTCGATCGGGGTGGACATTTTCCATGCGTTGGAAACGTTTGAGGCGGTCGGTGACATGCAACGCACGGGGCTCATCTCGTTCCGCAAGTTCCGAGACGCGCTGTCGCGCCTGGGTGTACAGATTCCGCCGAAAGACATGCGTATCCTCATGGTCATGTTCGATGTGAGTGGAGCCGAGATCTTGTACCACGCATTCTTGTACACTGTCTCTCAGCTGCCATTCACACAAGAGCTCGTGCGAACGATGAACCGCTGCTGCCGCTTTGGGGTCTCCGCTCTTCGAGAAAAGCTAATCACACTCGCCAACAGCGCTGACGATGGCACGGCCTCCAAACTAGAGCTCCATGACGCTTTTATGCAGTCGCGCAACGACTGCGTGGCGTTCACTCCCAAGGACGCACACGTCCTGGCGCGACTGGTGAACAACGGTGCTAACAACCAAGGAGTCGCTGGCACAGAGCGCATCTTGATCGACGAACTGTTCAAGCATCTCTCTCGCTTCGCACACCGCGAAGAGCCGATTGCACCAATTGAAGCTTTCAACAAGTACCCAGCCGCTGCTCTCCAAGGACTGGCGCGCAATTGCCGCAAGCTCTTGTGCGGCAGTTACAGCGAGCTTCAAGCCGCATTCGAGCGGTTCGACTGGAAGGAGTCCGGCGTTGTCTCGCTAGCGGAGTTCGTTTCAATCGCTCGCCAGGGCGGCTTCGTCGTGTTCACCGAGACGCAACTCAAGACTATGGCCAAGCTCTTTGGCGTCAAGATGAATGGTCGATTCGGCATCAACTTTCGTCATTTCCTGGACTGGACCACGCCCAGTGCTCTGCCTGGGGTGGAGGATGTCGAGGCGAAACTGAGAAGCGTAGTCCAGGATCGTGCCCAGCACCTGCCGAGCAAACAGTTGACGGACGTTCTCTCCAGTTGGCGGCAAGTGTTTGCGCGTCATGCAGAGTCGTCGCCGCAGCGAACCATCAGCCGATCACTGTTTCGCAAGATTTGTCGAGAGGAGCTACGTCTGCCGTTGACAGAGGAAGAGATGCGCTCTCTTCTGTTTGCATACGACCGACAACTCGTGGACGAGGTCAATTACATCGCATTCGTGCAGCTCAATTGGAAGGAGACGCAACATCAACCTCACCAGACTCAGCGGTCGGCAGGACAAGCCTCCGTGAGCTTCCAGCTCGATCAAAGCGATGCAAACCGCAGCGGGACAGGGCTCATGGAGGAGCTGGCAACGAAACTGCGTTCACAGAAGGTGACACAGCGCGAGATCGCGACAACTCTGACGAACTTCGCAAGCAAAGACGACGTCGGCGTTATCGAGGAAGGCGAGTTTATGCTCGCGATGCGTCAGCTTGGCGTTGTGCTATCGCCTGACAAAGTGCGATTGATCTTCCAGGCTCTCGTGCATGGACACTCTCGCCAAGGAACTGGAAAAGTAAGCCACGACGAGCTGATTCGAGCACTTGGGTTTGCTCCAGACTCTCCAGAGCGACGTAGAGCACCGCAACACAAAGTAATGGACGACGAAAGTCGCAAACGCCTTGAAGCTGCAGTGGAAGCAGCCGCGCGGTACTCGCAGTCGGCTTTCCAAACTGCTTTTGGTCGTTTCCAGGAGTTCTGCGTCGTCCACCGATTCGGACACGTCCCAGCACCGAAGCTTTGGCAGGAGATGAACGCGAACGGATTCGCTGACCTGCTGTCCGCGAAAGGCGTGGGGCTACTGGCCGAGAACTTCATCACTGAGCTCCCAACTACAGACGATGCAGTAGCACCGAGCGAGCAAGTCGCGCTGAAAGGAGTTCACGCACTTCTTAAGAGATATCTGGGTGCCAGCGAAGTTGAGGCATCAAATCGTCGACCGTCGACAGCAACTGGGCCAGTCGCATCGCCCACTGCTCAGAGAGTCCACTCTGACGTAGTCCATCCGCTCCACATGGCCAGTCACGATGGCGACAACCGAAAGGGGGACCACACGGCAATGATCAGCGCTGTCGAGCGGCTTGTGAGCTGGTGCGAGTCGCAGGGAATCGACTTCCGCGGCGAGTTCGAGCAGTACGACCGTGAGTATACTGGTGCAGTGAATGCCATAGAGTTCAAGCAGGTGCTTCTGCGTCTCGGGCTAAAGCAGTTTGCCGACCCAGCTGAAGCAATCGTCGGGCAATTGGTGCGCGAGTTCCGGACGCCCTCACCGCACGATACCGTTTGCTATACTGCAATGCTGAACCAGGCGACGATGACAGGGAGCCTTCACAAAGGATTTAAATTGAGTCTTCCCACGAGCGAAGACCTTCGAGCGCGAACTCGGCAGCGAGCAAAGATCATGGGGAAGATTGACCAGGCAGATCCAAGCATTTACACCAAGCTCGACACATGCTTCAGCCATTTTGATCGCGACAAGAAGGGTTTCCTGTCCAAGTCGTGCATTCTCAAAGGCTTGCAGGCGCTGAAATATGACCTGACCAAGGAGCAGCTGGGGCAGCTCATGGCGCTCATGTGCGTGTTCCGACACACCGACACCAGTAGCGACAACTCCGTCGCGGTCACGGTGTCGCGGATGGAGTTCGACTCTTTTGTCTTGGACCCATACGCTTTCCGGGTGCTACAGCGGCTCGCGGATCGGTTGTTTGAGCGCGCCTCCAGCTCGCGAGAGCCCGGTGTGCCTCGCATCGCTCTACTAGCGCGGTCACTGTCTGAATACGACGCGCCAGCATTCAGCGGAACACTCACAAGAGACGTGTTCTGTTCGCTGCTCGGCAATGCACTTGGCCGTCCAGTGCTCGAAACGGAGCGACATTCGCTGCGGCACCTCTTCGATGTGAACCGGGACGCGAGGATCGCGTACAAGCTGTTCCTGAAGGTTATGTCCCAGTGGCGCGATTCTCCTCCGACAGAAGAAGCACGTAAGGAGTGCCCCTCTCTTGCCAAGAGCTCCCAGCAGCGACAAACGTCTCTATCCTCAGTGTCCAAGACAGCTCCGTGTGCTCTCCAGGATCTGCTGACGTCTCTGTACAATCAGCTCTCATCCATCGACTTTGACGCGCAGATCGAAATCCTCAACGAGTACTTGCAGGGCAAGGACGAGAAGCGCAGAGGCTTCATCAAGACGAGGTACCTCGTGCGCGTGTTTGAGCAAGTCGGGCTGTCGCTGTCCGCAGACGGATTCAAGAGCTTGGAGGTGTATTTCGCGTGCACCGACAGCGAGAGCGACAGCAGCAGCGGTGAGGGATTCATTGCGTACGACGAGCTCTTGGAAGAGCTCGTGAATGTTCACAGGAAGAAAGAAGACACCAAAACCGGTAGAAAGTAGTAGGAATGATGTTAAACGTAACGAACTCTCAGAACTCGACGCCTTCTTCCTCTCCATCTGCAGCGCCCTCCAACTCCTTCTCCATAATCTTGACGCGGTGGAGTACTCGTGCTGCATCTGACCGACGGCCAAGGCGCATCAATGCAGCAATCAGCTTGCGATCGTCGGCGATGCGAGTGTGGAGTCGTACCGTGTACATCTCGAGCGTCAGCTTCCCAGTTTGCATCTCGATTTCCAGTAGCTGCTTCTTGAGCGCAAGCGAGTCCAGTCGGTCTCGCAGCTCGGACGCCTGCACCCCACTCAATGACGGGATCTTGGCTTCGATCTTCTCCAACTGAGCGTTCAGGGAAAGAAACGAACAATTGAGTCACTGCCGGAGCTTATCTGCGCACAAACAGCGCCGAATTCAGCCTCACCTCTTCGTTGATGACATCGTAGCTCACGATTAGCTCGAGGTCGTGTGGATCCAGCTCTTCAGACTGCTTTTCCGGCATCGACTGCTCTGGCTTCGCTGCGACCTCTGCCTCAGCACTAGAGGCTGGCACTTGTGGTTGTGTGACTGCCGGTATTTGCGGCAACGGATCTGTCGATGCTGGGCGGACAGGCTCCGGGTAGTCTCCAACGACAAGCTCGTCCGTAACTTCTTCGCGGATCTCTTTGTCACGCAGTGGTCGCCGAAGTTGCAGCGCAATCTGCAGATTCGCAAAACAAACCAGCAACACGTCAAGGCGAGAGCCAACTGAACAAACCTTCGGGAAACGCGTTACCTCAATGTCCCCGCCGGTAGGCTTCCGGTTGGACCCCACGAACGGGATTCGACCAGTGATCTCACACTTGGAGAGTAGAGGAGACTATCCATCATGCACAATGCGTTAGCTTTTACAAGCAGAGATAGTCAAGACCGAAAGAAGATGCCATGCTCACCAGCCCCTGGTACCCTCGCGCGATCAGCTCCGGATTGCGAAACAGAGTTCCCGGTCGCCACACTTCGAAGGACGCCTTCTTGATCTCGAAGAGACGTAGAGTACCGCGCGAGCGCTGGAGCTTGAACTGGTACACCCTACTTGGATTAAGAGGACCAGAAGTATGCGGCGCATCCGGTTGAATCCTGATGGGCTCGGTCTGCGCTTCGTGAGGAGCTGATGCCGGGAAGCTGAGTGAGAATTGGACGTAGACATCTTTTCCTGCCATCTGAAGCAAGTCGTTGATCGACCTGATCTCAACGCGGATGCAGTCGTCGGGAATATGCGCCAACTCGAATTCAATTTGCCTCGACGTCTTGGAGATGGAGAACTGTGGCGGTGATTGGAATGGGTCTTGTCGCTTCGCTCTCAGCGTCTCTAGCTGCGCAGCGTACTCTTTTCGCTAATGTATCAACCACAACACAAGTTATTAGACAACGACATGAGTCCATGTGTCGCTCAGGAGAAGCGCAGCACAAACACCCACTGACTCACGACACTTACTTTCTTGAGCCACGCTGCTGCCGCGACTCTGTCGCTCGAGAGGTTCTCCTTCGCCGACGCCATGGCGCGGTTTCCAAACTCAACCAACAAGCGCTCGAGCTCTTGAAATTTCAGAGCGACTGCTGGATCCTGCTGCGGGACATACGCATTATTTGATGTCCCTGCCGTTTGCTTGAGCTGGATGAGGTTTTCGATCTGCTTTGCGCGGCGCAGTGATTCCAGTGCCTCACTCAACTTCCCGTCCCGCTTCAGTTGGAGGGCTGTGCGACGAGCGCGGTCCAGTTGTGACTGCAACTCAGCAACAGACGAATCGCCCACAGTGTTAGAGGGCACCGTCGAAGGCGATGCAGGGATAGGAGCAGGTGATATCGTCTCCAGCGGCCGATAACTTGGAGCACCCGTCTCGTTCCCTCCGCCGTCCGAAACACTGTCATCTTCTTCGGCGTCACTCTCAAACTCATCGATCAATCCGTCCTCGTCAACTGACTCAACAGCATGTAGCTGAGGCACGCGTCTTCGTAAAGCATGCTCTGCCTGCGGAGTAGGCTGAGGAGCGGCGGTGGGCTGGCTTGCTCCGTTAGCAGCCTGCTCGGTAGTAACGCTAGCAGCGTCATCGCTAAAGCCAAGTTTGGCGAGCTCGTCCTGGAACGATGGATCGTTCATATCGTCTTCCGTGACGTCGATATCCGAGTCAACGTCGTCGTCTCCCGGTTGATCGTCGTTCTGAAATGCCGGCGCTGCGTAGGCGTGGACCACAGTGACAGGAGTGCGCACTGGCGTATCGTTAATCTCGATGCTCGTCTGCGGAGTTCCATCCATCATGTACGGGACTTGCACTGGCGTGGCAGTCGTCTGTGTCGCTTGAAGCTGGTCGCGCTGCTTCTCCAGCTCCCTCATGCTCCGCATGCAAGCGAGCGCCTCCTGGATCCGGTTCTCGCGCTTCAGTCGCAGCGCCCTGACTTTCAGTTCTTGTATTTGCGTCTCCAACGCCACTAGGCGTACTGAAAGCGCAGAAGTTGCTTCACTATCGCCGCCATTTTCAACGTGACCAAAACTCGCGAGCTGTGCGAGGAACTCGGGATCTTGCATGTCGTCGTCCGTGACCTGAACATCGACATCGTCGTGGAGCAGATCAGTGTTTGACGGAGCGGACGCCGCATATGTTTGCTGCCTCAAGGACGTGACCGTGGTGCGCGTAGTGGAGTCAACGACTGTAGAAACAGATCGCGCCGCCGACACCGTGGCCAAAACAACAGAAGGAGCCGCAGCCATCGGAGTAGCTGCAGGAGTTGAAGAAACGAGTTCAACCACAGCCGACGACGCGGTGACCACTTGCACGGACGCCAGACTGGCCTCCATCTGCTTCGCCTCTCGCAGCATCGCGAGCGCTGCCGGCATGTTTCCCTCCCGCTTCAGCTGCAGCGCGCGCATCTTAAGCTCGCGCACTTGCTCCGGAGTCGCAGAAGCAGCGCTCGCGTCTCCACTCTGATCACTAACCGAAGATATAATACCCCGCACGTCTCCGCTCGCAATCGCTTCGGCCTGCCGCTCGTGGTTGCGCTGCGCCTCGGCAATGACATGCCGCACATCGCTGGTGTACTCCTCCACGTCTCCTTCATGATCTCTCGCCTCGTCATCGCTGGGAAGTTCCACATCGTCGAGGTTGGTACTACCGCTGATCTGCAGCTCGCGCAGGATCCGCGCCTCCTCGTCATCGTCGCCGTCGTCGCCATGGCCGGCGACCAGGCGCATCAGCTGCGCCGTCGGGCTGTCGGCGCCGCCCGACGCGCTGCCGAACAGCTTCTGGAACTCGCTCTGCACGTCCGCGTCGGTCACCGGCTTGATGCCGAACTGCCGCTGCAGCTTGGCGATGTCGTCCAGCCCCTCGCCCGCTTCCGCGCCCGCGCCGTCGCCATCGCCGCGCTTGCTGTGCCGCCAGAACATCCTCTTGAGCCTGAAGATGTTGGTCACTCACCCTTCCGATACAATTGCGCTGTCAAAGAGCGAAAAGCTCTCAGAACATCGCGTTTGTTCACTAGAGTGACTGCTATCCTCGTAATAGTGACCTTGATTTTTTTGGGTACACATGGGTACGTTTTGGTCCGAGTTGAAGAGCTACAGGTGCTGTTCACATCAATTACCGTTGTGTTCTCAACTCTTACTGCCGCTTAACGACTATAGGCGGCGTGCGATCCGCTCTAGGTGTTGGCGACGCACTTGCTGTTCTTCCAGACGCAGACGTTGCCGGGCACGACGGTCTCGCATGTGAGCTGCTGGCGGAAGATGGAGCAGATGGAGACCGTGGGCGCGGGCGTCGGGGCCGGGGTGGGGGCGGACGTCGCGCCCGGCAGCCACGGGCCGTCCGGGATCTCGGCCGCCGCATTGTCGAGCGCGCCAGCCGGGACGATGGCCTTCTCGCGCATGTCGTATATGACGGAGCGGATATCAATGCCGGTATTGACGCACACGTCGCCAAGTACACCGCAGTTGTGCAGCGCGACGACCGAGTTGTCCGCGGCCGCGATGACAGGAGAACCGGAAGACCCAGTTTGAGTATCTGCGTAGTAGCCGATGCGATATTTGCCGCACGTGCTCGTGTAGTCCACGAATGCGACGGTCGTGGCGTTGCCGTCATCTTCCACCGCGGCGATCCGCTTGGCCCAGCCCTTGGGGTGCTGCGGAAGGTAGATCTGCTCGCCCTGCGTCGCGCCTGCGACTCGGAGCGTCAAGAAGCCGTAGTCACTCAGGTTGGCAGTCGCGGAAGGGTTCAGTTTGACCAGCGTGTAATCCAGATCCGTGTCCGTCGTGAGCAGCGTCGCTGTAGTGGCAGCGATGACACCGCGGCACCCGTTCTTGACCTCGCACTGCTCCGAGCAGCTCGCGCTCTCTGCGTCGAACTCGAAATCCGTCATGGCCGCAGCGGCAGCGCCGTTGATGCAGTGGTTGTTCGTGATCAGATGCCCCTCGCTGCCCACGAGCCAGCCCGTGCACGAGATCGAGCCGTTAACAAACAGCCGCGCCACCGCGCGAGACTTGGTGTATGCCTGAGGCAGCGCCGAGTCGTTCTGAAGACACTTCGCCGGGACGGTGTCGTCAGTGCCGCAAGTTGTCGAGGTCGACGCCGTGCTGGAGCTCCGCGTAAGTTTGTCAATCGTGAAGCCGAAGTCGCCCACAGCAATCTCAGCTTTGTCAACGCTCGCGGGGAAGTACTCCAGGATGACTTGGCTGCCGGATACCACCGAGGAAAAGAAGCCGTCCGACTCTCCAAGGTTGCCTCTGCCTAAATCAGTGTACTCGTACACAGACGAGTTATCCGGGGAGCGGACGACCACCGAGTCGCCCGGTGCGAGGTGGAAGCGCGAGAAGTGGACCGTGAGGAATGTGGCGCCCGAGGAGCCGACCGACTTCTGGAAGGCCACCGGCGACGCTGTCGTGTTGACCTCAAGCGAGTAGCTGACGTCGCGCGCGATCACCGCCGGCGCCTGGGCGCTGACCGTCGAGCTCAAAGCGAGCACCGCGAGCGTCAGGACTCGAACCAGACCGATCATCCTGCCGCGAGTATCTAATCGGTTTGCCAACAGAGCGCTGAGTAAAAGCTCTGTCACCAAGCGCAGTGATTCGGAAATGAAGAGACACTCGACCCCATTGCCCGGCGTTGACTCGACCCCATCACCGAGCGTTGACGTCGTGCGCGATGACCGCCAATCTCCATGATCGCTTCGGTCTTCACGGCCTGATAATTGATTGACAATCGTGACACGCAGTCATGGAGAGACCAGACAAAAAGCCAGGTCAAAACCTTTATAAATCTTTACTATCCATAATATATTGTTTAAGACTTGGAGCATACTTTGACTTCTCTATTCAAGAGACCTCTAATGACAAATATCTGATTACTGAGCTGCTCGCATCAGGTGAACCGGTTACTTGCAGACAAGTCGCGTCGGATTGCAATGCCTGCCATGCCAGTGTCATTGCCACTGTGCATGCTGCTCAGCATGTGCGGCTTTCTTGAAGAGGCTACGGCTATGAATAGCGGCCGTGATGCAGGCGGCTAGTAGCTTCGCGCTTCAGCGAAGCGTCGCGGGTCGAAAGGTCCGACGGCAGGCGATGGGGCACACACTGGCCATTGCGCCTATCGATATGCGTTCTCGTCACTGTCTTCTGCGCTTTCCTTCTGCCGTTTCCCCGCCATGGAGGACTAGTGAGCGCCGTTGGAGGTGGCTGCTGTCCGGATTTGTTCGTTATAGAGCACAAGTGGTCTGACCACGCAGCCTGCGTTTCGAGGCCCTCGACGGGCTTCGTTCGCGCCCGTCGTTCGTTGGAGAAGTGCCGCAGGTCCCGGGGTTCCAGGAACGAACCCACAGCTTCGTCAGCTGCGCGCACTGAGCGCTGGTCTTCCTGGTTGTGCGTCCACAAGCTGTACAGCACCGCCAGCGCCAAGGCTACTCTGCGTTTTAACCCAAGTGACCACCGCTTACCGCTCTTGCGGCGCGGTAGTGTACCACCAGCGCGACGACGACACAAGTGAGCGAAACGGATGAGAGCTCCATGTAAGCACGCCTCGCAGCTCCTTTGATGACTCTGTGGTGATGCACCACATCGGACAGCTCATCGTCGCAGCAACTGACGAGCGCGCGCGCACAGATCGCTGGCCAACATAAACTTCACGAACGTCTTCTCGGGATCGGTGCCATCGTTCCAGTCCGCCATGTCATTGTAAGTTTGAGGCTACATTGCCGTTCGCGATACTTTACGTGACGAATCTGACGGGGATGCTCGATGAGAATGCGACAGTTCGTGCTCCAACTGCCAGCTGAGCGAGATTCCACACACCATCTTTGAGCTGTCAGCGCTGCGAGAATGGTGAGAATCGCCAACCAAACCGCGTCGATGGTCGCTGGAGTCTTTGTTGCTGTCCAAATGGAGAGCGCACCGCTGATGTGCTACCTCAATGACTGCTTGCCAGCATTCTCTCTAACAACTTCATCCAGGAGCTCCCAGTCCAATTCGAGACGTCAATCATCGAGTACCTGTATGCCAATGCGATAATCCAAATCGCGAAGTCCTCAACCTGCTCGTTTACTAACTGAGCTCTTGTTGCTTGTCGTGCATGTATATTTCACTCAGGGATCTGACGAACAACTGGTTCACGCGCATGCCGGCTGAGGTGTGGAATATGGCGCACCTGCAGGTGCTCAACCTGGCCGACAACCATTTAACAGAATGCGCAGACCCAGACTTCGCAGGCGAAGGGATTAACTCCCTCGCGCAATCGAGTTTGACCACGCTGTGGGTCGATACCTCATTGAATGCAGTGCTCAAGATTACCTGACGCGGACCTCATAGCTCTTGCCGTGCTTTCAACCAGGATACTGGAAGGGAATCCCCTCACGACGTGGAATTGCTCCTTTCCCAACCTCGAAGAGCTGTACGCGTGGGCTCATCTTGTCATGCTCGATGGTGAGTTCGCCTTACTAACACCAGACCTGTTTACTCCGACATGTACAACACCAGGTCCCTCCGTGCAGCAAGTCTGAACGCCATTCCTGCACGAATTTTCGAGCTTAATCAACTCCAACGACTCTCGCTAGGGCTCAACCCGCTGCTCGATGTTCAAGCAACGGAGCGTTCTAGTCCGAGCCTCATCGAGCTGTACGTGGCCGATTCCGTGCCTATCGTTGCTGATAGCTATCACATTGAGCTGACATGGCTCTCTGACTTGTTGATCGCATATCAAGTCACATCGATAGCTGTGGTCTTAGCACAATTCCACCAACTCTGAGTCAGGTGTTCCCTCAGCTCTCCGTGCTCAATGTATCCTGGAACGCGATCCACGAGACAAACGCAACGTCGGAAGAGGGATTTCTGTCCACGCTTCAGCTTCTGTGAGTGTTCACCTGACGGCCTCAGCCTACTTGTGCAGCGTGATATCACTGCAGAATCCGCACTAACTATGCAACTTCACGCCCTGTAATGCAGCGATCTGACAGGAAATCAGCTCCAGAGCGCGTTGCCTATCCGTCGACTCGTTTCGTCGTCTGCAGTTTTGACTGACCTCCGCCTTGCATTCAACAACATTTCCTCCTGCACCGGCTTCAGCTCCTCTGCATCGATCACAGCGCTGTGAGAACACATTCCAATTGTTGGCACAACATCGTAGACAGTGTCTAACTTTTTTTACCTGTCTCATCGAATTCACCAGGAACCTATCGTTCAACAACCTTCAAGACTGCGAAGATTACCCTCTCAGCTTGAGCACCTTGTAAGATTCTGAAGGCCATCGACAACCCTTTACGCTGCTCACTCTGCTGATCCCTTCGTATGCGGTCGTGATGCTGACATGACAGAGATCTGCGAGGCAATCACCTAGAAGTCGTGCCGAACGCAATTTTCAACCTGTCCAACCTTGATAAGCTGTAGGTCTTGCACTTTGCTTACCATCATTGCGGGTTAGCTGGTGTCACGCTTGTATCCTCACATTCTCGCTATCGTGGTTGATACAGATTCTTGGATGGGAATCCAATCAACCCGTGGCTTCTCTCGTGGGAACAGTACGCGTTCCTCGCCAATTTGACCAACTTCACTGTCCAGCAGAGCGCATTCGCGTCCTGCGATGTCGAAGATCAGCTACCACTCCACCAGTACCAGGTTTGCTTGAACTTGACTTCAACCAAGCCAAGCTCGACACCCGAACCGATAGCAACCAGTTCGCCTAGTCCAACCGTACAAGTGACCAACGGATCGAGCCGAAGCGATGCGAATCAAGTTCTCTACGTCGTTGCCAGCTTCGTGTTGGCGGTGGTGATCGCAATCATCATCTTTAAGATGATCCGACGGAAGTCAGACACAGCAGCAGCCCCGTCAAGTCTCCAGTCACCCGCCACACCAGACGCTCATCGCCACTTCACCGCAATGGAGAGCGCTATCACCGCGTTACACAATCAAAGACACAGCCCCACAGACTCACCGCAACGGTCAGTGGCGACGAGTACGCTGCGTCGGAACAACGGGTCGGCTGTTTGGGTCGACGACGAGTTGCTATCCTGGCGCGTGGACTATGACGGCATCAAGCTCAAGCAACGGATATCCTCCTCCGGGCCGTTCGTGGAGGTCTGGATAGCCAATTACCGCCTCGATACTGTCGCAGCGAAGGTGCTGAAGCCGCAGCGCCAATACAACCAAGCGTCCGATACAATCGACCCTGTGATACTCGGCAAGTTCCTCATGGAGGCGAAGGTGCTGTCGAGGCTCGACCATCCGCGCATCGTTGCCTTTTACGGCGTCGCCTGGAAAAGTGAGAGCGAAGTGCTGGCCACCATGGAGTTCATGCCGCAGCTGGACGTGCACACGTACCTCCAGACGCTGCGCTCTCGCGATTGGACGCTGCGGAAGCTGCAGATCGCATTGGACGTGGTGGAGGCCCTGACGTACATCCACTCGCTCCAGCCCGCGCTGATCCATTGCGGTCTCAAGTCAACCAACGTGCTCTTGAACGAGCTGCTGCATGCCAAGATCAGCGACTTCGGCGTCGCCAAGTATCTCCACTCGAAGGCTCAGAACCGAGTGTACGACCGCGACGGAGACGCCAACATGGACCGCATCCGCCACGTCGTCTCGCAAGGAACGCGAGCGCTGCGCTGGGTCGCGCCTGAGGTCATCCTAGGCAACGCAGAATACTCAGAGGCTGTAGATGTGTACGCGTTCGGCGTGCTCCTAGCCGAGCTAGACACCCACGAGCTCCCGTACAGCTCGACGCTGGGCAAGAACGGGCTGCCGATCGGCGACCACGACATCCAGAAGCGCGTTGCCGCTGGCAAACTACGCCCGCAGCTGTCTTCATCCTGCCCCTCCGACGTTCGTCTCCTGGCCGGCAAGTGCCTCGCGACCGACCCGTCTGAGCGCCCGAGCAGCGTCCAACTCGCCTACACTGCCAACAAGATGGTCGCCAAGGCGATGGCGCCAGTCGCGGAGGAGCGAGAGCCCGTTGTCATCGTCGGCCCGGGCCAGCGGCCGCTCGCTGGCACCAGCTACAGCCTGGGCGACCGCGAGTCGGACGAAGTCGACTGGGCCATCAAGACCGTCGGGCAGCAGTATGCCGCCATGTAGCGCTGGTAGGACGAGCTAGGCTATCATAATCACTAGAACACGTTGAATCCGAGGGTATGACTACGCGTATGTAATACTCGTTCATAGCACTTCAAAGTAGTAAATGAATATGAGCTACTTATCGAATACTATGTCAGTATGACACATCCTTATACTATGAATTAGCGACGAAGAGCATCACATAGAACGTATTACTATGTATTAATGATGAGCTGCGAATAGTATCATCGGAGCATCGCAAGTATGCATGGTTGAACATGTTGATCGCCTAGATGCAGTCGGGGGCGTCATTAACGACGCGTGAGTGCACGCGCGTGCCTCTCCTTCCTTCACCTCCCCCGCTTCAGTGCGCTGCTCACTTTCCTACTTGCAGCCAAGCAGCAGCACCAACATCGCCTCCTGAACCCCCTGTCTAAGATGGCGATATCATCCTCCTTCGAGTCCGTCTGCGTGGCGCTGATCGGCGCCGGCGCCGTCAACTTTGGCGGCGGCGAGGGCCCGTGGGACCATGCGTCGCGGCTGGAGAAGCTCGGCACCAAGATCGTGGCCGTTGTAGATCCGCTGACGGACAAGGCGCGCGAGAAGGTGGCGCAGCGCGCAGCCGCGGACCGCGGGTTCGCGCACCTGTGGGCCGACTGCGAGGTGTTCGCGAGCGTCGAGGAGATGCTGCGCCAGGCGAAACCCACGGCGGCCTTCATCGGCGTGCCACCCTCCTTCCACGGCTGCTACAAGCACCCGATCGAGCTGCTCTGCCTGCGCGCGGGGGTGCACGTCTTCGTCGAGAAGGTGGGCCGTTCATTTGCCTAGTCACACCCCCATCCACTAGAATTAACATTTCTCTATCTCCATTGCACAGCCACTGTCCAACGCGCCGGTGGACGAAGCGCTCAAGTACGCGGCGGAGCTGGAGGCCGTGCACCAGGAGCAGAACCTTGTTGTGTCGGTGGGCTACATGTTCCGCTCGTCGGCGTTCGCGCGTAAGATCAAGGAGCTGCTCGCGGGCCGCCAGGTCGTGTGCTTCTCGGCGCGGTACAACACGGCCTACGCCAACATCCCGAGCCCCTTCTGGTGGGACTCGGGCCACTGCGGCGGGCCAATCGTGGAGCAGGCCACGCACTTCGTCGACCTCGCGCGGTACCTCGTCGGCGAGGCGGACATGAACTCGGTGTACGCGCGCAGTGTCAAGGCCAACCTGACGCCTGGCACGCTCGGCCACCTCGCCAAGGTACCTGTGGACGAGTCGGGCGTGCCGGAGCGCAACCGCGTGCCGCGCTGCCACGTCGCCAACTGGTCGTTCCAGAGCGGCGCACTGGGCTCGCTGGTCCACGGCGCGCTGTTGCAAGGCATGAAGTACGACGCGTCGCTCGAGCTCATGGCCGACGGACTGCGCATTCAGGTCGTCGAGCCGTACTCGGACTGCCCGACGCTGCGCGTGCTCGAGGGCTCGTCGGACGACGAGAAGGTGTTCGAGTTCCCGGGTGACGACATGTACCTGACCGAGAACGAGGAGTTCCTGACGGCAATCAGCAGTGGCCAGGGCGCCACCGCCAAGCTTAAGTGCGAGTACGGCGACGCCATTAACACGTACACGCTGACGTGCAAGATCCGCGATGAGGCGATGGAGCACTAAACTGTCTGCATGCGGTGAGTAGTCACAGTGCACTCAGTTGTGTAAGTTGTTAATCCTTCATCGAACGCCTTACAGCATACTCTGAGAGCAGTCAGTCGATCATCACAATGCGAATTAGTCCAGTTGTTACTCTGGTGCCTCAATCGTGGACGGGTGCAGCAGCTTGATCCAGTTGTCGGAGTTCTCTCGAAGGTGCCGCCAGACCAGCGGCGCCATGTCGAACGCTGGGCAATGAAGCCTCGCGTACACCCAGATCGTGAGCACCACGACAATATCGGACTGTGTTCCAGCAGCAGAGCAGGTAGAATGCGCTCGCTCTACCGACGTGACCTTCAGCACGGAGCTGATGTCGCGGCGAAGCCTGTCGGACGGATGGTACGGATGCCGGTCGTCCACGTCCACGAAGTCGGCCACTACCAAACCGTAGCCGCACTCTCCGCCAGCGGCGTCGCTTTGGGTCTCATACTGGGAGAAGAAGACCGTGTTCGACTCGATGCGGTGCCCGCTCTACGTCGTCGACACGAATCTATTCTGAGGAATCTCCGTCCCGCCGTAGTCGTCATCTTCACGCACGGTGGTGAACGCCAGCTGATCCGAAATGCAGATCTCCAGATCGCGGAAGTACTGCTGCACCGTCTCAAACCCCCGCAAGACCGTGCGGCCTCGCTCAAAGTGCATCGTGGACCAGTTGACAAGGCACGCGTCGCCGTTGGACGCTTCAAACGACTGCTCCTGGCGAGTCTGGCGTCGCGGATCCCACTGGGGCCGCCGCTGTTCGAGGAACAGCTTCACGATCTTAAGCGCGCTCACCTTGGCCTTGGCGAGCGTGTCGTGTCTCAACTGCCAGTTGCATTTGAGGTGGAGAAACTGGTGAATCGGGCTGCCGACCTCCATTTCCTGATGGGCTTCACAGTAGTGAATCAGTATTGTCCGTCGCTGAATTGTTCGCTCGTCGCGGGTGCCATTGGTCCCCATCAATGCGGTAATGCAGAGCTTTACGCACCGACAAGGAGAATTCGTCCAGCAATGCGTGCACAGGAGTCAGACGGAGCTGCTGCGGCAGCAGCTCGCGCCGCAGATGCCTGTTCTCGACCATTTGAGCCTTGTATCTCCGATCGCTGGCCAGCTCCGCCTCGGTGGGCAGTCCAAAGACGCGCGACTTGAACTCTTCGAGCTGCGCCCGCAGATGCTGGATCTCGCTCTGCGACTCCTCCTTCTCCTCCTTTCCAAAGGCGGCAAAAGGAAGTCATAGGGATCATAAGCCCCGGGTTCTTCATGACATGCAGGTCAATAGCTTCTAATTGCACGTACCCTTCGAATCGTGTTGGTCGCCTTGCACCATTTCCTCTCCTGCCCCGCCTGCTCACCAGTAGCTTCCTCTTCGCTGGGCGCGGATGCCCCCTCGCTGCTTGGAGCTGGAGGCTCTCCCAACCGCACAACCCGATTGCCGCGTTGCTCCGGATCATCCGAGAGCTGCGGAGCTGCAGAACTCATCGCCGACAACTCCTCTCGAGGCGAAGTTTCTGGACTACAGCCACCACTTGCCGGTTGCTCATGTTCGCTGAGCCACCGAGTGCTTGCCCGCGTGCGTCGCCCGTGTGCAGGGCGCGTCTGCTCGCCGCCTCCGCGTCCTCGTTGGTCCATTTCCGCGCGTCAAGTGGGTCAAGACGCCACGCATCCCTCGTTTTACTATTTGTAGACGTTCAATTATCGTAAAACACACCTAAATAAGGGTAAAACATTGGTGCGATGTGCTAATTCGGCGGATTGCCCCCAGGACCCGCATCAGGTCAGCCGATTGCGCGCCGTCCACGCACAGCGCAACCACGACGCCAATGCTTCAGCGCTGCCCAAGTTGTCGGCATCTCCTCTCGCGAGCTGTTCTCGCCCTCGAGGCAGCTTCTTGGGCCCGCCCATTCGCGCATTCGCCGGTGATGCGCCACATCCTTGGGTCTCATTGGTCGCGGGCGCGTCGACGTCGCCGTTCCGCCGGCTGAAGGCACACGGCAAGCAGGTCAAGTTGGAGAGGAGAGGAGAGGAGAGGCATGGATCGGACGCGTACATGATGGCACTCACATACCCGACGATATAACTAGCATGAGGATAATACAGCGATCGTTTTGCGTCCTCGAGCCTGATCAGCGGATGGCAGTCTGGCCGTCAGGCCTCCATACGACAGCTCCACCCTTGCTCCTGCTGTTTTTCACCATCTTGTCCGCTCTCATTCCACGATTGGACCAGTTACCCACAAATCAAACAGCCACGTCAAGACTCTCAACAATGGAGCAGATCGACTCAATCGTGCGTGTGACCGCCGTGCAAGCGGAGCCCGAGTAGCTCGATCTGCAAGCCAGCGTCGCTAAGGCGTGCTCGCTGATCGAAGACGCCGCCAAGGGCGGCGCGGCGCTGGTGGCGTTCCCAGAGGCATTCATCCTCGGATACCCAGGCTGGATTTGGACCCGCCCGGTAGATCCCGAACTCACCAAGGAGTACATCCGCAACTCGCTCCGCGTGAACTCGCCCGAGATGGACACGATCCGCGCGGTCGCCTCCGCGAACAACATCGACGTGGTGCTGGGATTCTCCGAGAACGACGGGCACTCGCTGTACCTGTCCCAGGCGCTCATCTCGGACTCGGACGGCGAGATCCTCATGAAGCGCCGCAAGATCAAGCCGACACACTACGGGCGCACCATCTTCGGCGAGGGCTTGGGCGAGTCGCTCGCCAACGTCGTGGAGCGGCCGTCGGCAACGTCGGCGCGCTCAACTGCTGGGAGCACGTGCTGCCGCTGCTTAAGTACCACACGTTCGTGCAGCATGAGCAGATCCACGTCGGCGCGTGGCCGCCGCTGGACCCCTTCGTCGAGGGCTCGCCCGGCCACTGGGGCATGAGCCGCGAGGGCAGCCACGCGGCAGGACAAATGTACGCGCTCGGTGGTTACTTCGTGCTCTACGCCACGGTGGGTCTCTCGCAGAAGGGCATCGACAAGATGCGAACGCAGGGTGGGCTCATCTTCCACACGCCTGGCGGTGGGTCACCGCTATCTACGGCCCCGACGGCCGACGCCTGACGGCGCCGATGCCCGAGCACAAAGAAGGACTCGTGTTCGCGGACCTGAACATGTCGATCTTGATGGCATCGCGCATGTTCATACACACGGTTGGCCACTACAGCCGCCCGGACCTGCTCTGACTGGGCGCCGACACTCGCGAGCGAGTGCACGTCGAGTACCCGCATGGCTTGCCTGAAAAGCCCAAGAAGGAGGCCCCCATCTCGCCGTCCGGGAAGAAGAAGCAGGCGAACGGCGTGGCCAAGACGCTGTGAGGACCATTGCATCAGCCCTTTGTGCGTGACGACAGTGCTCATTCCATTCCCGGAGTTCGTTCTCGTTAATGGCGAGAGATATCAACCAGCAATGCCATACTCGAGAGTGTTCGTATCCGTCAATGCCCCAGTGAGCACCGACTGCTCGCAAGAAACCGCGCGACGCCTCGCTCTCTCACTTGCCCCGTTGGCGCCAATCTGCGGCTAATCTTGTGCGTTGACAGACGCCTTGTGCAAGTGGTCAAGCCTACAGACAACTATTAGCCACGATACCGCTGGGGGAGGTAACGATGGTGCGCAAGGCGTCGCGACTGCCGCCCACGACCAAGTCGGTGGAGGAGATCTTGCTCGAACGCATGGCCGGCGGGAGCTCCAGCAGTGGCCACACGGCGCGCTCCAGCGCTGCGGCTGCCTCCGCTCGGTCCTCGGCCCGCCGCAACGCGACCCGCACAGCCGCCTCAGCGCCACGTATGCCTCATCCTCTGTCGGCTGGTATCTAGCGTTGATTTGCGGGCCGCAACTTATCCGCTTAGATCTCGTGCTCGGTTGTTTTCCATTGGTCAGGCCACGCAGTCGGGAACGGCTCGCCAGCAGCTCGAGCGTCGACTTCTGGGGTGCATTTGGCGTCTCCAGAGGCGTCAGCCTCAGCGTCTTCATTGGAGGCGCTGAAAGCCATGGTGAGCGACATTTCGACCCTCGACGAGCGTCTGCAGGGCCTCGCGTCGTCTCTCGTGGCCGCTTCCTCGCCTGGGCACGCTGCCCAACGTGGCGAGCCGGTGGACGCCGATGACTACCGCTCCGCACACCAACTAGCCATCGAGCAGTACCTGGAAGACAGCATCCGCGAGCTCCAGCCGCCGCGCAAGGCGACCAGCAATAGCAGCTCAACCCTGTCGAGCGCTGGTGGCGCGCATGTGACACACGGTGTGCGCGAGCTGCGCTCGACCGTGCGGCGGCTGGACCGCGTTTTCTACGAGGTCGCGACGGGCGACAAGCAGCGGCACCTCGCCGCCACCAAGATTTCCATGGTAGTGCGTGCGTTCGTCGTGCGCCGGCGCTTCGCCAGGCTGCGCGGGGCGCTCGGCTCGTGGCGCGCACGCAACTGTGCCGGCTTCCTGGGCCAGATGGAGGAGTTCTCGGCCCGCGAGGAGTTCTTGAACGCGCAGATTGCGCAGATGCATGCGGCGAGGCAGGCGGCGTGGCTGCGGCGCGTGCTCGCCGAGCTGCGGGACGTGGTGCTCATGCATCTGCCTCTCCGCGTGCGGCAGCGCGAGGAGAGCGACAAGCGGTTCTACAGCAAGCAGCTCGAGCTACTCCGGTACGTGATCGTGCCCTGGAAGGAAGCGGCGCTGGGCCCTCGGAGCCGTAAGCAGGCGGCGCTGAGCTCCCGAGAGCGCCACCTAGCCGCCCGCCAGCGCCTGGAAGCCACCGGCCGCTTCGATGTCATCACGGCCGAGATGGTGCACGAGGAGTTCCTCAAGGCCAACGTGCGCACGATCCGCGCCAACCACGCGCGCCACGTGCTGCGCATGTACTTGCGGCTGATGGTGGACGTGGTCTTCTTCCCCATGAAGCGCAACTGGGCGATCGCGGTGGCCCATGCGCGGCGGTCGCAGCTGAGCCGCGTCTGGCAGGCGTGGCTACCCGTGTTCCGCGCGCAGCAGGTCGACAAGGCCATCGCGAACGCCGCGGCCGAGGGGTCCGGCAGCAACGACGCTGCTGCGAGCGGTGGGGACGGCCCTCGACGCCGAGTGGCGACGCTCGAGCGGTTCGACAAGCCCGTCAACCTGCGCAAGATCGATGCACACTGCCGCCACGCCATGCTGCGGCGCCACCTGCGCGCCTGGCACCGGTACTGCGCGCTGCTGCGCCGCGTGCGCGTGCTGTTCGAGTCTACGATGCTGTCCTCACTGGGCGTCCGACTTAGCAAGTGGCACGTGCGCGCCAAGTACCAGCGCGCGCTCCGAGCCAATGCCGTGGAGATGTGGCAGGCGTACTGCCGCCGCGTCTTCCAGACGCCCTTCCGTGCCTGGTACGTGTTCACGGCCAAGAAGCGTGCGCGCCGTAACGCACAGGAGCAGATCTGCGTGGCCTACGCGCGGCGAGCGCGGCGACAGACCAAGTACACGTTCTTTCGGCTGTGGAAGCACCAGACGCTGTTCGGCAACATCGAGGGTGTGCACTCGCGGCTGCACCTGCTGCACAGCCTGGAGGACCAGAAGCGGCTGTGCCTGTCGCTCGAGGCCAACGCCGCGCTCTACCGCGAGAACATCGCCGCGCTGCAGGCGTCCATCGAGCAGCTCGAGGACAAACTCATGGAGAAGCAGCAGGAGCTGACCAAGGCGCACGCGGACGCGCAGGCCACGCGGTTCGGCCTGCACTCGGCCGAGCAGGGCATCGCTAGGGTCCAGGGGCTGCTGGAGGCCGTGAGGCACGTGCACCCCGGTACGGTGGTGAGACTGGAGCGCGCGTTCGCGGACAACCCGCTGCTGTCGGCGGACCTGGTCGAGGTGCTCGAGCGGCACGCTGAAACGCGGCGGCAGCTGCTCGCGAGACTCGAACGCGACGAGACGGCCATCCAAGTCTACGAGTCCTCGTCGGCGTCGCTGGGCTCTAGCGTTGCGCTGGGCAGCGACGACCAGCTGCTGCTACACCGCGTCAAGTGGGTGCTGTCACGCCTAGACCTGGCCAGTGAGCGCAGCAACAACAACGAGGGCAGTCCTGGGAAGACCGCAGTAAGCAGGGAGGACGGGTCTGTTGGGCAGCTATGCGCACTGTTCGAGTTCATCCGCGACGGCGACACGCGCGTGCTGGCGCCCGAGAACGACCCCGAGCGGGACCGCAACGCACTACTCGACTGGACCATCCGGAACAGTCCAAGCAGCATCAACAAGGAGGTGGCGAGGGTGAGGCGCAGCGACCTGATGGCGCGGTCGGACCCATGGGTCGAGTTCCTGCGCGCGCTGGCGCTGCAGTTCGTGCCCGACAAGATGCGGTCCGTCAAGGAGCGGCTCGTGCTGCGCGCCAAAGAGGCCGACGACGAGCTGCAAGCGCTTAAGGCCAACTCGCACATCTACAACCTCTATAGGTCAGTCTCGACATGATAACAGGTCGTAGTGGTTGGTGAGATCAGCGTCTGACGTTCACTGCTCGTATCGATGCTTGTTAGCGGCTCGGCGATGCCCAAGTGATGGTGCATGCAGCCCGAAGCGAGCCTCAAACTCCATGGGCGCTGTTCCTGAGGTTGTACAGCCTTCACCTCATTTACGAGAACGCAGACCGATCCACTCGCTCGACGAGCCGAAGACAAGCAACCGCAGGCAACTCGGGGAGCGAAGAGGAAGACAAGCATACAAGACTATTACTAGTATCACTAGCCACAGGCCTCCCTCTTTGCTAAAGCGTCGATGTTGCCTATTCGTTTCCCTCTCCGTCATTCCTGCCGCGCCAACTAGAGAAGATAAAAACAAAATGACAACTCTAATTGCCCACCCACGTCGTCACCAGCGCTTGGTCTTGACCAACGCCGCGCCGATGAAAAGAACTGCGAGGTCCCTCCGGCCTACTCCTCCTTGTGGAACTTGGCGGCGAGGAAGAGCTTCTGGAAAGACTTGCCGGCGTACCGGTTAATGTGCTCGCAGTACGTGTTCATCTGCTTGGTGATGAGCAGCGCCTCGAGACGCGAGGGCTGGTGCACCGACTTGAAGAAGTCCGGGTCCTCCTCAGGCAGCAGCTCCTCGCCGTTCTCGCGCAGCACCTTGTTCTCCTCGCGCTGCCGACTTTGCCACTGCGTGTAGGCCGCGCGCTGCTTGGACAGCGCGCGCTCGTAGCCCTGGAACTTGTAGTGCTCCTGGGCGAGCTCGTCAGCCCACAGGCTAATGTTCTTCAGGCTGTTCTCCTGTTGGGTGGGGTCAAGATAAAGAGCCATCAATCAGACGTCGGATCCAACAACCTACGGAGAGGGAGACACGGCGTACGAGGTAGGCGTTGGTGGCCAGGTCAAGGCGGTCGAAGGTGTTGGCGGCGACGGCGTCCTGCTTGGCGACGGCGTCCTGCAGCCAGACCTTGATGATGTCCGAGTTGTGGATCTTGATGGGCAGCTCCTCCAGCAGCGTCGTCGACCGGATGTCGCTCTTGGCGAAGCTGCAGACGTCACAAGCGGCGGGGTTAGCACTCTACAAGATCATTATGCACGGGTGAGAGTGACGGGTCTCACCTCTCCTTGGTGAAGACGCCAGCCTTGTAGGCGTCGTAGAAGGCCTTCTTGAGGCGGAAGGCGCGCAGACTGAGCGCGCCCTTGGCGGTCTCGGCCGAGTCGTAGACCAGGCAGATGGCGTTGGGACCGAGTGTCTTCTGGTACTGGAACTGGTACTCGACGACGGCTGAGGTGCAGAAGGTGCCCATGGTGACCGACTGGTACCAGCCGACCTTGTTGTTGTCCATGCCAACCTCGCGCAGGTTTTTCATCATCTCGAGCTGGTACTCGTCCGACTCCTTCTTGCGCTCGCTGCTGGGCGGCGACGGGAAGCTGTTGGTCACCTCGAGCACCTTGCCGTTGTCGAGGCCGAGCAGCGAGCCGGCCACGCTCGTGGGCAGGCTCTCGTGGCAGTGCTTGATGATCTGCAGCAGCGCCACGCCCTCGATCTCGACGGCCTCCACGGGCTCCACGCCCTCGAACAGGTCGATGGACTCGGGCGACTCGGGCGGCGCCAGCGTCATGATCGTCGGCACGGGCGCTGCGTCCGAGAAGCTCACGGACGCCGACGTGGCCGTGCCCGCCACGATGGCGGCGGCCGTGGGATTGGCGCGGCCCGCGACGGCCTGGACTCCCCACGCAGACATGGCGCAAGTGCTGGGGGCTCTTAGGGGGCTGATACGCGCAGGGAACGAGCGGCGGGGGCGGCTGGAGACACGCTGGCAGCTCTGCTCGAGGGCGAAAGCGGCGGATTCTCCGTCCGCGTTCCCCCTTCCAGACTTGTCCCCATGATTGGTTGTGCCATCGGACCGGGTTTTTCGCCAATAAGAAGCCATAAATGGGTCTTTTTCATGCGTCAATTTGATTTTAAAGGATGTGATTGGTGGAAAAGGGACACACAGGTCCCGCCCAGCTTTGGTTGGTGGAGGACACGAAAAGCTGCGACCGACTGCCGGAGACTCGCGGTCAGCTCCTAATTGCCGCGCTCCTGCTCGCCGACGCTCTCCGTCCGCCGCCTCCCACCGCTCTACAGCTCGCCACGATGCCTAAGTCCAAGCGCCAGCGCGTCAAGCCGCTCACCAAGGCGGAGAAGAAGGGCAACGAGCTCAAGCAGGCGGTCGTCGAGGCCGTGCGCGGCGCCGTGGACAGCTACCGCACCGTCTACGCCTTCTCGTTCTCCAACATGCGCACCAACCACTTTAAGCAAGTGCGCCTCGACTTCCCGGACAGCCGGTACGTCTCACACATTCGGTTGATCCATGCATAGCTATGGTATCTCACCGTACTCTGTGCGCATTGGAACAGCTTCTTCCTGGGTAAGAACAAGGTGATGCAGGTGGCGCTGGGCCGTACCAAGGAGGAGGAGTACGCGGACGACCTCTCGCGGCTGGCGCGCGACGTGGCCGGCAACACGGGCCTGTTCTTCACCAGCAAGGACCGCGCCGAGGTGCTCGAGTACTTCGGCAAGCTGTCCGTTAGCGACTACCCGCGCTCGGGCTTCGTCGCCACGGAGGAGGTGACCATCAAGGAGGGCCCGCTGCCGCAGTTCATTGGCAGCATGGTCGAGTCACTGCGCGGGCTGGGCCTGCCCGTGGACCTCAAGAAGGGCGCGATCGTGCTCACGCGTGACTACACGGTGTGCAAGGTCGGCCAGACGCTCACGCCCGAGCAGGCCAAGTTGCTGCAGCACTTCGACCGGAAAATGGCCGAGTTCCGGATCGAGATGCTCAGCGTCTGGTCCGAGGGCAAGTACGAGCGCCTGGCCGCCGCCGCGCCGCAGGACGAGGAGGACGTTGATATGTAAATGCATTGTAAACGAACACACACACGGAAGACCGAGGCCGGGAGCGGGGATGCGCTCGCTCGTCGCTCGTCGGATGCTGCATTTTTGCTTAGTTGGCTGTTCCTGTTGAGTGAAGCACGCTTTTCCTTTCGTCAGACTTGATGAGTCCGCTTGTCTTCATCATTATTGGCGGTGCAGCATCCTCCGTATGGCTTCTACAGCAGAGTGCGAGGCTCACGCCCGGGCAGTGAGCTCGGCGTCCGACTTGCCGTTGCCATGCTTCTCGACGCTGTGGCGCATCTCGAGGATGATGGCGGCCGGGTCCGCCGCTTTGAACACGGAGGAGCCGGCGACGATCATGTTGGCGCCGGCCTTGGCGGCGGCGTCGATAGTGGAGGGGCCGAGGCCGCCATCCACCTCAATGTCGAGCGTGGGGAACTTGGCGCGCAGCGTCTCGACCTTGGGCATCATGTCGGCCATGAACTTCTGGCCACCGAAGCCGGGCTCAACCGTCATGACGAGCACCATGTCGACCTTGTCGACCAGCGGGAAGACCTGCTCAACGGGCGTGCCGGGTTTGATGGCCACGCCCACCTTCATGCCGGCGTCGCGGATCTGGTGGATGAGCGCGAGCGGGTCGGCCGTGGCCTCGAAGTGGAAGGTGAACTGGTCGCCGCCGGCGTCCGCGATGTCCTGCACCCACTGTTCGGGCTTGGAGACCATCATGTGGCAGTCGAAGAAGGCGCGCGTGTGCGGGCGCAGCGACTTGATGACCGGCGGGCCCCACGAGATGTTGGGCACGAAGTGGCCGTCCATGACGTCCAGGTGCAGGTAGTCGGCGCTCGCGGCCACCACCTTGAGCGCCTCGTCCTTGAGGCACGACAGGTCCGACGCCAGCAGCGACGGGCCGATCTTGCACGCGCAGCCGTGACACATTGTGGCAGTCGCAGGGGGCGGAGACACACAGAGAACGCGGTCGCTCGGAGAGAAATCGCGTAGTGGCGGCGCGGGTCATGCGCCGCGCCAAGCGTCATCAAGGCGCCCAGGAGCGCCAACACGCCGCATTTCCAAAACCAACACAGCAGGTATTCTAAATCATACATATAGCACCTATACATAAATATATTACTGAATAATACAAATCGGAGAGCTGGGATTGGCTGAAAAGCGCGCGTTGCAATTGGGTGGCGCCACCGCCCAACGCGAGCAGCTCCGCAGTCGAAAACAGGAGAACGAGCGGCGTGGATTGCCCCGCGTCTGTGCATCTCTGTGTGTGTCTCTCTCTCTGAGAGGTGGGGGCGATGGCGACGACGCAGAAGCTGGCGGACCTGAGCCGGCAGATCTTCCAGCGGCTGCCGCAGCGCCAGACGCCGTCGGGTAACAAAGTGATCAGCAAGCAGCTGCGCGGCGACAAGGTGGCCTCGTGGTTCAAGAAGCCCATCGCGCTGCGCCTCGGCGGCGACGACCCCAACTTCGAGATCCTCAACCAGGAGCGCCTCGGCAAGCTGGACCAGATGAAGCGGCGAGGCAAGTCCATCCCCAAGAAGGGCGCGGGCAAGCGCTCCAAGAAGTAGACGGAGCGCAGACCGGCCGGACTGGGGACGGGAGCGACTGATGGAGCGGCTTTGCGGCGCTCCAAACGGAGATATAGACCGAAATACAGACAGCAAACGTGTTTTGGCGACGTGGAGGGGGTCTACTGGTGCGCTCAGTTGTTGCCACGAGCTTCATGTCTGTCTGTGTGTCACACTTGTCAAGCAACTGATGATCATCGTCATGATCTCACCCTCGTGCGAGTTCTCATTTCTTTTTAACTACGTCCCAGCGCTCGCTGCTCTCCTCGTCGTCGATATTGTTGTACAGCTGCCAAAAGTGTCGTTGTAGTATTCAAAAGCGTTGCATTTCCGGTCAATGCATCCATCGCCACCCGAAGCGCGCACGCCGCTAGGGCGGCACGACAAGCCGCAGCCCGTCTAGACACCAAAGGTCCTCTCGTTCTTCCCGCTGCAGGTCCATCTCGCTCGCGTTTACCGCCACAATGTCTGGAACCGAGAACCGCCCGAACACTTGGACGCCTTGCGAGTGCAGCGTCAGTGTCGGGTACAGCTCGCTATGCGCCGGGAACGGTAGCGTGAACTCCATCACTTGGTCGTTGCTGTCTCGAAGGACTGCGCCGTCCACCGTTAAGCGCACTAGCGCCGTTGCCATTGCTGCTGTTTGCGGGACGGCTATCGATAGGCGTGGTGCGCGTGATCCTTGCTGCGCCTCTCCCCTGTCTCGGTCGCTTCCGCCTCCGTGCTGGCCCGCAGCTTCCTCTCGTTCATCAATGATTTTGGCCAGCACGCCGACGGTCGACTGAAATCCATAGCCACGATTGACGGCGATGAAACTTCGTCGGTTCGCGCCGACTAGCACATGCCCTGCGGAGTAGAATCCCACCTGAACGAATACAAACATAATACACGTGAGTCAATCGAAGTCATCTAGTCACTTGAGCGCATTCTGCACTTACCGAGTATCGCGTTGTACCCACCAGCGAATTCAACGCCATCGACCGTGTCGATACTCCGATGCACACACTCGCGTCTGCTCCGCCTCCCCCACGCGCGTTTCCAGGACCCGAAGAGCCTGCTGATGCGTCGCTGGAGTTGCTTCGCAACTCTAGCAGCCTGTTGGCCTGGGATGATGTCCGAGTCGGAGACCGCACCTCCTGGAGTGTCATCTCGAAGTAGACGAGGCGATTCCTTGGCAAAGCCACACTGCCACGAACGCTTCTGTACATCCCGGGCCCCACTTTCGTCGCGCAATGGCGCCCGCACGACAGATAGATCTCGTCGTTGCAGTCCTGGGGGTTGAACACCGGCACAAGAAGATCGCGCGACCCCGTGAACGTTGCAGCTCGCTCGAGTCGTAGTCGATCTCGCGCCTGATAGAGCACGTCATCCGAGAAATTGGAGAAGGCGAGTTGTACTCGCCGACGTGCGCGCGGCGAGGCTGGAATTGAACGCGGGCTCGACGAGCTGATGGGCGCGTATGGCCCGGAGTCTGATGGCACGTTGGTGGCTCCAGCCAGAGGCGCGAGATTTCCCGTTGACCCTTGAAGATGGCTGGGGGGCAGTCGGACAGTGGCTTCAAAAGACCGCAGCGGTATCTGGAAGTGCATCACCCGTCGGATGCGCTGGTCTATGTTGGACGGCACCATGCACTCCTTCTCGCGATACTCGAGCACAACGGCTGTCACTGCGTAGGACCAAGCGACAGCGAATCAATATCACGTTGAAGTGAGTACAACAGCAATGACGACTGACACGCACTGCTTGGGTCGCCAATGTAGCCCTCGGCTCGGTGGCGATGGTGGCTGTGATGGAAACCTCGGTTGCCACTTGACTCGGTGCCGCCGCTCATGCCGCCGCTCCCGCCGCCTCCTGCCATGTCTCGAATCGTCTCCGACGACAAGCGCACCGTGTCCTCCACGAGCTGAAGCACCCGGTAAAAGAGCGCACATGCCGTCGACACGCCCGGCACGCGCATAATAAAAATAAATATCCCTCGGCACACGCACAGCGAGCTCGCGACCACCAAGTGGTTCAGGTACTTGACGACTGCCGATGACCAGCAGTAGCGCAGAACAATCCACCCGGGTGTGTTAATTCCGGCACAAGCGATAGCACTTGCGGGCCCATAATCTCCATGAGACGTACCAGCAATCGTCCACTGCACGACGCCGCGCACTTCCTCGGGCTTGACAACCTCCCACATGTTGCTCTCAGCGAGCTTGTCGCCTATTACGCGCCCCGTGGGGCCGAACTTGTGCGCGATCGAAGGCGACGACGATATATCGATCATCTTGGCGAGCTTCCGCTTCAGTTCCTTAACGAGCGTCGTCGGCAGGTGCAGCCGCTCCTGCAGTCGGTCCAGCGCCTCCAACAGCGCAATGCACACGAGAAGCAACTATTGCGGGCCATCAGGACACGACCAAGACAGGTCTGCCGGTTAGAAAAGCGGTCACAGGGCGAGCCAACACAGCTCAAGAGATGCACCGTATCCTTGGTGTCCGTGACGGAGCGCAGCGCGAACGAGTACACGCGGTCACCCAGCGAACACCCGACGCTCGTCGACGCCGACGCGACGGCTCCATGACTCATCGCTCGCCTCTCGCTCTACAGTAGTCTGCTGCGAACCACGACACGCCACAACACACCCGTGACCCGGTCAGCGTCGCCTCCGCCAGAGAGAAAAGCGCCCGCCTTCAGCTAACAGCGCTGGCACACCTTCGGTATGGATCAACGCCGGAAAGTACGACTTTTGGCCTGTTTGCCGCGCCGTCTCCGCGGCTCCCTCGTGCGCCCAACGAGCGCCCGCACGCGTCCTTACGTCCGCCTACGAGTCCCGCGTGCCGACCCCCGGACACCTGGCCCCTCGTCCCCCGCGTCGCTCGCTCGAGTCGCCCGCGCGGTGCGTGCGTCGCCTGCTTCGAGCCAAAGCGTCGACGAAGGAAATCGTATGGCGTTCAGTATACCCGGCGCCCTTTGTTGATATCTTCCAGCTTCAAAGAACGCGGAGAACACCGGCTGCACAAGATGAACACAGTCGGCGGATGAAAAACCTCGAACGCGAGGTTTTGTCAGACGCACCCGACGTTTTTTGTCGCACGTGAAAGCCTGTCCATAAGGTGCGCGCGACACAATGCAGTACCGTGCGCGCTATCACAATTAATATCGAAGCGTTTCCACATCGGAGCTCACCACCAGTCGCGAGGGTCAATGCCAACAACCAGGTAACTACATGGCGCGGCTCACGGCAGGGTGCCGGCCATCTTGTGGACAGCCGTCTGGATCTGCTGGCTGAAGCTGCACAGGCGCAGGAACTCTTCGATGCGGTCCTGGTGCAGCTTGCGCGTGGCGGCCTCCTCGCTGGCGATCATGTCTCCCAGCCGCTTGATCTCGTCCAATGCCTGCTTCTTCATGCTCACGGCGTTCGTCATGCCGTCTCGCAGGCGCTTCATGCTCATCAGCTTCTCGCGGATCGCCGCCTCCATCACCGCGCACTTGCGGTGGCACTCCACCTGCGCGCCCGGGATATTCAGCGTGCACTCGGTCATTAGCGCCTTCAGCTCCGCCGGGTCGGACTTGATGCACACGACGATCCTCGCGACCGCGTTGATCCTCTCGTGGTTCTGCTGGGACAACCGCGTGTGGAGTGCTTGGACAGCTTGTCGGTGGGCGATGATCTCCTGCATGTTGCTCGAGTTCTTCGCCTTCTGGCGCAGCTGGGTGATCTCGTTCTCCGTGCTGTAAATCGCCCCGTTGAGCTTATTATACTCGACAATCATCGTGCGCAGAATTACATCGTCGTCCTCCAGAATCTGTCCAAGCAGGTTGTCGAGCTCCGCCTCGTCGTTGGCAAGAGCAGTTGTCGCTGCCGACTGCCACGCGTTCTCCGTTTTGACGCGCGGCTCAGCCTTGATACGAACAGAAGCTCCGGTCGAAGACGATACCAAGTCGTTCGCTTGCTCATCGTCGCTCTCAGTCAGATCCACCACAAAGGCAGCGCTGTTACTAGGTTGGGCAGGAGGGACGTGCTGCGGGACAGGTACTTGCGGTGGTTGTGGAGCTGAAGTGCGTGGTGCCTCTGGTGTTGGGGGGTTGATGTTAAGCCCACTCAGCTCGAGCATCGTGCTGTCCGTGAACGAAGCGGTGGAGTGGAGCCCCCTCTCACTTTTAATGATGATGCTGTGCTTCTCGCGGTACGCTGCCATGGCCATTTCCAGAAACATCGGCGCCCACTGCGAGTAGCAGACGAGCTTCGGCGAGCTCCCTGGCGGGATTACAACAACGAGGCATTAGCGTGTGGGGCTGTGAGCACCGGTCCGATCGAAGAGGCTGATGAAGTTACCTTCGATGGTAAAGTACATGTGGTTTCCGTTGTTGGGCGTGCGCAAGTGCTTCTCCGTGCAGCAGGCGGCGCACTGGTACGTCCGGCAGCTCACGCACAAGAAGTCGGCGCCCTTGCGCCCGCACACTTCGCACACTGCAGACAATGACTATGTTAGATCGACAAGAGCGTAATAGATCGCGCCTCGCTTCTGTCGCAACAACGTTCGTACCGTTGACTGGCGCAATGTACTCTTGGTGCGGCCGGCCGTCGCCTTTGCTCTCCTCGTTCTCCTCGCGGCGCGCGCCGCCGCTCTGCATCTCATGGTGGACGTCGAGCTCACACCGCTGGCAGTACAGGCGCGAGCATTTGGTGCACACCCAGTCGGCCAGCGCGTCGCGGCAGTTCTCGCACTGGCGGCGACAGAGCTCTGGCCGTTGTCGTCAATCGCCACCAACAGGTCAAAGCGCCCGCTCGTTAGAACAACCAGCAACGCCCAGATCGCACCACGCTGTCAATCTACACGACCAGCACGCACCGGTCGGCTCGAAAGGCGCGTCGAACGCCGGGTCCTCATAGTTCTCGAGCGGCATGGCGCTCTCGGTCGTCGCCTCCGGGAACTAAGCCGCCGCTTATCAAACCAGCATTTGCTCACCACAGTTGGGATACAATATTTTGACCAATCAAATATGTCGACGACAAATCCGCGAGATTAGATTTGGTGAAACAGAGTCATTACTAGATTTGATCGCACTCTTTTGTAGTTTTCGGGAGAGGCTGCATTTATTTACGTAAATCTATGAAGATATGTCGAAACTGAGAACACTTCACCACCAAAAGTGATTTGGATCCGCAACGGTCGCATCGACGACCCCGCCTCGAAGAAGAGATGGAGCTGACGCTAAGTGACGCCGAGTTCTACTGGCACGCGAAGCAGGAGAAGGATGAACGCGGGCTCCCGCCTCCCGAGCTGGCCAGGGTGGCGCTGCTGCTTCCTGCCGCAGAAGGCGCAAGCACGGAGGACCAGGAGCTGTCGCTGCCGTGTACCATCCGCGTCACGACGTCCAAAGCCGGCGAGCAGGAAGAAGGCAGCAACACGGCGGGGGAGCGGCCGATCGTGTTCAAGGTGCTGGAGGGCAAGCAACTGGTGGCCTCACGCACGATGAGGCTGCAGGACTGCGTACCCGTGCTCTCGGAGGGCACCATCTCATGGACCCATGACGTCGTTGTCGATAGTGTACGTTGTCTGCTGCTTGGCTGTAAGGTGGGATTTGGGTAAGGAAGCTTACTGTGATTGGAGTGTACAGGCGCCTGCCTCGCTTGAAGTTGTCGTCCATGTCAAGACGGACCGCCGTCCGCGCGAGTTGTTCTATCAGGCGCTACTGGTGAAGCAGCGTGCGTCAGCGATTGCCCGTCAGGTGCGTGCCGACTCCATCATCGCCATGGCTACTTGAATTCATGCCTAGAACTTACATGACGTTGCTGACGGTCGCTGTGCAGCTTTCACTACACAAGAACAAGGTGGCGGTCGGACTGCTGCCGCCGGTGCTGGGCACCTTGATCGGCGTTGTCGCCACTTCGCCCATTTGGCTGCCGGTCACGCTCCTGGTCGGCGTCATGGGCTTCCCGCTGTGGTTCGTGGTGGGGCTGGCACTATCGCTTGTGGTCGTGTTCGCCGCCATCTCGACGCTGGTGACGGTGCAAGTAGTGCGTTCCGCGCGCCTGAAGGCAGCAGTCAACGGGTTCCTGCGTAGCCCGCAGGGGCAGCTGTTGCTTTTTCAGGGCTCGGAGTCCAACCAGAAGCTCGCCCCGGCGGAGCTCGCCGCCAAGGTGCAGCAGTACGTGATGGAAAACCCGTCGCACAAGCTGCTCGCGAGTCTGGTGATCGACTTCCTAGGCACCGCCACGTTCTCCGTGCCCGTAGTGGGCGAGCTGGCGGACATCCTCTGGGCGCCCGTGTCGGCCAAGCTCATTTCGGTGCTGTACTCGGAGTCGTCGCCGCGCATCAAGTACCTGGCGTTCCTGGAGGAGCTGCTCCCCTTCACGGACATCATCCCGACGGCGACATTGGCCTGGTACGTACTCTTGTGTAGGGACGCGCATTGTATCATGCGCATCTTTGTGCTCGCGCTGGAGTTGAAGTTGTCGGGTGTTCACTAAGTTCGCATGTGGCTCGGATGACCAGGATGAAGGAGAACTTAAGCTCGGGCGAGTTGAGCAAGTTACTCGCGAGGCTGCGCCCGTCCGCCGCCACTGCTTGAAGTGCCGCTTCGCCGAAAAGGACGCGTGAGGCGTAAAGAGATGGAAGAGCAGCCAGCCGTGATACATTTTGGAAGGAATCAGTGACGGTATCGGTCGACCGCCAATGTGCATGGGTATATGGGTGATTCTCGCATCGATCAGTGGCATTTTCACTTGATTAAAGTACGAAACGTCAATGCGTGACTGTATTGTTCCAAATTGGAACAAGGTGGCCGTTGGTGCCGCCAGATTGCGAGCATCGGGGGCGTTGAATCTTATCCTGGTGCCATCCATCCAGCTGCGTTCCTCTTATCCAGCGGCGATCAGGTCTTCGCCCGGCATCGGGTTTCCAGGCAGCCCGCCCGCCAGCTTCTTGTTCAGCAGATAAGAAGGCGAACAAAAGCTTCCGCCGCTGCTTTCGCCGCGCGTTCCGGGCGCAGCTGACTCAAGCCTCCCACTATAGTGCGGCCACCTTAAGTTTGTTTTTCGCAGAAGGAAAGTGCGAACCTAACGCATTTTCCACGCAACCAGAGCGTTTTTCAAAAAAAAAAAAAATAGAAACCAAGATGGGAACTGGGAAAAGTATAGGATGTTCCCGCCATTTTGGAGCACCAAAGGTCAGAAGTGGCCTCATTACTCAAAGTTCCAAGCGACGCGCACCCGCCGCAAGCTCAACAAGAATGGCCGACTGCATGGACTACAGCGCCGCCTACGCGCAGGTCGCGGCCCCGGCGACCCCACCTCGCCGCCTCGCGCGCTCCAGCGAGCCGCCCCGTGTCCTCCGCGAGCGTACCGTGTTCCCGCTGCGAGTGGGGCCCAAGCTCCCGTCCTTCGACGACGACTCGGACGACGAGGGCGTGGACGCGCCCAAGCGCTGCGCGGAGCTCAACGCCGGCGCCGCATGCGTGCGCCGGGCCGACCCGGTCTACCGCCGCGTTGCTTGAAGACCGCATCCAGCGACTGTCTATCTATCAAGCTTCACGTGTGACCAAGCGCTCGCGAGCATCGCAGCGCGATTTTACGGCACCAGCCCGCCATGTCAAGCACAGGAAGAACTCTCTGTTGTGCTCTATCATTTATCGGGGCGGTCGCGTCAGCCGGTCGCCCCTCCCGCCCATGAATCGGGACCAAGCACGCTCGTGTAGCGCAAGTAGCTATTATATCGGCTGAAGAATAGGCAACAGTATCATACAAAGTACCTCCACAATAAATCCCATCTTTGAACTCGACGCCAGCGCTTCTCCATGCGTGTTCATCAATCCGCCGCCACCATCCATGAGCCCCCCTCCATGTACTGTGTGCTGGCAGCACTGTAGACTAATCGAGCATCCATCAACCCAGCGCATCCGCTCTCTTCTTTGGTCCACCGTTGAAGAGCTTCGGGTCGTCGCGGGTCGAACGGGTCGGCAGGTTGGATGGGTCATTATCAGCTGAAGCGGGTCTTGGCCCGCTCATCTAAACTTTTGCTTTGATGTGCACATCATGCTGATACACGACATATACACATTATAGCAACGTGACGGACGCCACGGCGTTATATGGGGATATGCACATCCACTGACATATAGCAAGGGTCATGACTTACATCGTAGAGTAGAGCGAATGGCTCGACGGTTAACAATGACGCTAGTCAGCGCCATTTCCGAACTTCCCAGCATCAGTTCAAGCCGTCATGACGACCGACTCGTCCCAACCCCAGATCAAGAGCGCCGTCTGCGTCCGTCAGTTCCGTGAAGAAGACACCTCTGACGTCAAGCGGTTGTTCGCCGAGGGGATGATGGCGTACTCGGACGACCCGGCCCTGGAGCACCGATGGGTCGACCTGGTCCAGAAGGTCCACGAGACGGACCTTTCCGACGTCTACAATGCGTACATTGCTCCTGGTGGCAACTTCTGGGTCGCGACGCTGCCCGCCACCGATGGCAGTGACCGCGTTGTTGGCACGATCGCCGTCGTGCCCAAGCCGGATCGGTGCTGCGAGGTCTTCCGCCTGTCGGTCGACTCGAACGTGCGTCAAATGGGGATCGGGCGACTGCTCGTCGCCCACATGGAGGCGTGGGCTCGTCAGCAAGGCTTCGTGACGGTCGAACTCAAGGCCTTCAACCAGCCGGTCCCATTCTACCAGAAGCTCGGCTTCCGCTGCGTCCGGTCGTGGGTGTACTGGGAGGACCCGGACTACCACGTCAACGCCCTGACCAAGCAGCTCTAGGATCCGCCAACAGCCCCCTGCCGGAAGAAACTTGATGTGTTTGAGGACCTCTTAGACCCCTTAACAGGAATAATCGTGAATGATGACTTTTCAGACAACTAGATCTAGTTGAAGGTGTTGGCGTGGGTCTGATGGGTCGGGTTGATGCGGGTTCTACTGTATAACAATGCCCGAAAAGAATGCTACGGGTCGGGTTACCAATCGTAACCTGACCCGTTTGTGTGCTCATCTAAACTTTTCGCTTAGATGGGCGAGTACAGTGACTCTTAGTTTACTGTGCCCTCAACCGCTTTGTATGGAGAAAAATATACTATACCGACTTCAGATTTCCCAACGCCACGAGCGCATGTCAAAGGTCATGATTGCCATACCCCAAGGTCATGCATGACACCTCCAGCACGCGCCACTAGGCTCTAGCGGCCGGGTCTCCATGCTGCTTGACCCTTGGACCCATTCTCAAACCTTCCAGCTCCTCCCAAGCCGCCATGGTCACCTCCACGCCCACCATCAAGCGCGACATCTGCATCCGGCAGTTCCGCGACGCCGACCTGCCGGAGGTCAAGCGCCTGTTCGCTGAGGGCATGATGACCTACTCGCTGGACCCGGCGCTGGAGCACCGCTGGATCGACTACATCAAGAAGACCAAGGAGACCGATCTCGCCGACATCTACGGCACGTACATCGCCCCGGGCGGCAATTTCTGGGTCGCGACACTCTCGGACGACGACGGAAGCGACCGGATCGTAGGCATGGTGGGACTGGAGCCCAAGCCCAACGCGCACGGCGAGCTCCGCCGTCTGTCTGTGGACTCGAGTCTGCAGCGCATGGGCCTAGGCCGCCGCCTGGTCGCGCACCTCGAGGAGTGGGCGCGTGCCAACGGCTTCAAGTCGATCGAGCTACACGCGTCGCATCAGCGCCAGGAACCGCTCGCCTTCTACCGCAAGCAGGGGTACCGCCACGTGCGGACATTCGCGTTCTGGGAGGAACCGCTGTATGAGGCGTTCGCCATGGTGAAGCAGCTGCAGCAGTGAGCGCAAGGCGGATCTCAGGGTCGAGAAATGCGGTGCGCATGACGCGTCGCGAGTTGCATATTAAAATCACACATTGTCTCTGAAGGAGAAGAAATACACTGACGACGGCCGGACGGTCGGTCGGTCGCCGCCCTCTATTCGCCCCGGACGCGCCGCGTTACTCGTCGTCGACGTCCATACCGTTGGTCGCCTCGGCGTTCTTGCCCTCGGCTTCGAGCTTGTCGATGTCCTCCTGTGTGATGAGCCCGCTCTTGAGCAGCTGAGCTTTCTCGGCCTCGACGACGATGCGACGGCGCTTGGCGTCCTTCTGCTGCTTCTTCTTGGACGGCCGGTGCTTGCGCAGCACATTGCTCTTGCCCTTCTGCAGCGCCGCCACCTTCTTTTGGTTGCGCACTTCGGTGCGCTTCTTCTTGTGCAGCTTGATCTTCTTCTTGTTCATCGACTGCACCGACTGGCCCGACGTCATGGCTGCTACTGTCGTTGCTACAGCTGCTGCTGAGGGCGTATGGAGCGGGGCGTAGAGCGGGAGGAGGAGCGATGGAGCAACCGACGTGCAGCGGCTCCCGGCGTTCCAAAGTGGCGGCCGATGGCGGCAGGCGGGCCGCTTTGCTTGATGATTGGGCTGGCCAACCAATGGTGAAACGGTACACAAAATGGTACACCACCCATTTCGCACTTTAACGAATGATCGCTGTACTACTCTGATTGACACGCATCGCGTCATGCATCGCGAGCTTCATGCCGCTTTGTCAATGCTCTCCTCCTTGTCTAAGCAGGGCGATGTGTCGAGGCGAGCGTCAACAGTATGCAGTGATATGGATAGGTGGTGGGGACAGCAGCGTCGTATAGAGGAATGGCCCGCGTCTACAGGTTATATTTGCCGTATTTGTCGCCGCCGAGGCCGACCTGGAGCGTCGTCTCGTCCAGTATCCGCTGCAGCTCGCGCTTGGCATCGAGCACTGCGGCTCGGGTCGACGCCTCGATCGCCTGGAGGGGGACAAAAGCGCGTCAATATGTCAGCATAGGTGCAGTTACATCAGAGCAATAGTGACGACAGCCAACGTACCAGGTAGAGCTTCCGCTCGCCGGGGTTCGGCTTGCGGCCGGCGGGCACGTACGACCCGCGCGCGATGATCGCAGCACCCGTCAGTTCGGCGACCGAGTCGCTCGCCTCCTTCTGCGTCACCTTCCAGCGCGCCTGCTGCGGGTAGTCGTTGATCTCGAGCTCGTCCGTGAAGTGGCTATCACTGTCGCCCCCGCCGTCCTTGCCGTTCTTGTACATCAGGTCCAGGTTCTGGATGATCTTCTGCGCCTTGATGAACGCCGACATGGCCACGCTGTCCATCGGAGGAGCAGTCGATGACGACGCCACACCGCCCGGAACACCAGCCGTCGACTGTGCCGCACCCTCGGACACGTTTGCGTCGCGCGACGGCTCATAACCGTCGTCATCGTCGGCACCAGCGCCGCCATCCTGCAGTCACAGCATTCGAAATCCTCATCGTCAGTCTCTCATACTGGCTGAGCAGCAGCATCCAACAAGTTCAGAGCGCACCTCGACAAGAATGCCCTGGTCGATCTCGTACTGCCGCTTCTGCAGGTCGGCCACACGCTGCGTTTCGTTCCGCTCGCTCTCGTCGAACGTGAACCCCTTGCCCTTGAAACCGCTGCCGTGATACCGCGCCTCGCCTCGCTTGACCTTCTCCTTGAATCCGTCAGCGAGCGCCGAAAGCTCCGGCGGGACGGTCTGCTTGGCGCTCTCGAGTGCCTTGACCAAGTCCACCGCGTACTCCTCCTCCTGTTCAGGCATATAATTCAGTCGTCAGCCAACGCACCTTCGCAATATTCAATCTGGTGAGAACGATATGACGTACATCGGGCGAGATGAACGTGTACGCCGTTCCCTTGCGGCCAGCGCGGCCCGTGCGGCCGACGCGGTGTACGTAGTCCTCCAAGTGGTTCGGGCAGTGGTAGTTGATCACGAGCACGAGGTCTTTGACGTCCAGTCCGCGGCCAGCGACTGACGTCGCGACCATGAGCGTACGCACTTTGCGCTTGAAGTCGTCGATCGTGTAGTCACGATCTACTTGGTCCTTGCCACCTGCAATACATAGAGCGACCAAAACGTGTAAGTCTCCGGGAGTGGGCAGCCAACCAAAGTCGATCGCAGACAAAGCTTACCGTGCAGCGAGAGCGCGGGGTATCCGGCCTTCATCAGATCCTGGAAGAGCTTGTCGCATGCTTGCTGCGTGTTGACAAACACCAGCACGTTGCCCTTCTCGTACCAAAGGCCGAGCAGTTGCAGCAAGCGCATAAACTTGTCGTTTTCTTCGCGCACCTCCACGTACTGCGTAATGTCACCTGAAGCCGTGCTGCGCGCGCCGACGGTGATCTCGACCGGCTTCTTGAGCACTTTTCGCGCGAGAGACTCCACCGCGCGGGGAAATGTCGCCGAGAAGAGCAGCGTTTGCCGATCTGGGCGGATGTTCAGCATGATCTTGGTGATCTGCGGCTCAAAGCCCATGTCGAACATGCGGTCGGCTTCATCCAGCACCACGTACGTCACGCGCTGCAGCGACACCATCTTGCCGGCGCTCATGCACAGGATGTCGATCATGCGCCCAGGCGTGCAAATGACCACGTCTGATCCTCGTTTCAAGTTGGCAATCTGCTCTGACACGGACGAGCCGCCGTAGACAGCTGTCGCGCGCATTCCGAGACCCTTTGCAAACCTCTTGGCCTCGAGGTAAATTTGCTGCGCAAGCTCGCGCGCAGGTGCCAAGATAAGACCGATCGGGCCTTCACCTTCTTGAAGCGGCGGCTGATGAAGGATGTGACGAAACATGGGGAGCAAGAACGCGAGCGTCTTACCCGATCCGGTCTTTGCGATGCCGATCACATCACGCCCAGACATGATGGCTGGCAGAGCCTGGCGCTGAATTGCAAATGGTTCGGAGTATCCGTGCTTCTGGATGAGCTGGAGCATGCGGACGCTGAAGCCGCACTGGATCCACTTCTGAATCGGGCGAGGGCAGTTCTTGCCGCGGATCTTGATCTCGAACTCCTTGCGGATGGCCTCAACCTCCTCCTCAGACATGTCCTTGATCTCCTTGGGGACCACGTAGAACTTCTTCTGGAAAGGCAGGTATTTCATCTGTTTTCATACAAGATAAACACACGAGTTAGTTGAAAGTGACTCCTTCCACACAAGGCTGGCATGTGTGCTTACCTGAGAATGGTCGACCGGCTTGATCTCCTTCTTCTTCTGGGCTTCTTGCAAGATCTCGAGCGCCGAGCGCTGGTCAACCTCCGCAGCATCCTCACCAATAATGTCTTCTTCGAATCCCTGGTAGATCCGCCCGGTATCACCCTTCTTCGCAGCGCCTGAGCCTTCCTCGTTAGCTCCACTGTCGCCATTCGCAGCTGATACCGCTGACTCTGAAGTTTGTCCGGCTTCCTTCTCGCGCTGCTCCTTGATCGCCTTCATAAACTCCTTGAGTTCACGCTCTTCGCGCGCTTCTCGCTCTTCTGGGGTCTCCTGCTTTGCCAGTTGGCTTTGCTCAGGCGCGGGAGCTGGAGCCTGCTCAACCTTCTTGGCGGGCTGAGCATCGGCAGCCGGGAGGAAGGTACCATAGATGTCTATCTTCTGCTTGGACTCGATCTCATCCAAAGAAATCACATTCGACGCTGGATTCGCGAGCGAGTTGTGAATAGCGGCTTCGTCGACCAGGCCGGCCATGTATGCATCTAGCGGGTCGACTTCTTGCACCACTTGCTGGATACGCTCGCGCTGCTGCTTCTCTTCATCCGTCTCCTTCTTCGCCTCATGCTCCGGTGTCAAAATCGGGAGTTGTTTCGGGACAGCATCCACAGGAGCAAGAAACTTGGCAGCTTCTTCCTCCTTCTGCTTCAATTGCTGCTCACGCCACAGCTTAAGTTTCTCGCGGCGGCGGTTCTTCTCATCATCATCGCTGGGCTTCTGGCCAAATGGCTGCGCAGCAAGGACGCCTGCGTCCTTTACCACTTTCTTAAAGCCACCGTTCTTTGCTCGCGCATCCGCCTTCAGCGCAATACCAGAGAATTTGAATGTCTTGGCGCGCTCAGTCGTTGGAACGACCGCTTTAGGTGCAGGTGCAGGCGGCGGCTTGGAAGGTGCTGACGTGGTATTTGATCTGTCACGACCACGACTGTGACTGCGGCTGCATCGACTTGCAATATGTCGCCGGTCGCGGCTCCGACTTCGGCTGCGCCCCCGCTTCCTGTCGTTGCTCGAAGCATTCGTGCTCGTCGATGGCGTGGAAGTCGCTGTCGTCGATTTTTTGTCCTTTGAGGGTGATTCCGCTTTCATCTTGCTCACCGACGTCGTGTCCGCAGTCTTGGCGTTCTTGTTACCACTTGCTGAAGCGTCTGGGACGGATGTGGTGACAGGTTGGGCCGCAGATGGAGCCGCATTGTTAGAGACGCTAATCTCGCCGGTGGTCGAATTCGTAAGGAGCGGCTTCGGTTTCTCCTTGGCAGCTGACGGGGCAGCTTCCTTGGCTGTAGCACTTGAGTTCTCGCTCTTCGCTGCGTTCTCCTTCTTTTCGCTGGCGCTGCGACGCTTGGAAGTCCTCGGCCTGGACGACCGGGACCGCGATCGCGACCGCCCCTTGCGCGGACTGCGACTGCGGCGTCGACTGGAGCGGTCGTCCCTCCTCGAGCTGCGCGGCGCCGAGCGGCTGCGCGACGACCCGGCGTCCGACGACAGCGATCCTCGGCGCCGTCGGTGGCTGCGGCTGCTCTTCCTGTCTTTCTCGCGGCGGATCTTCTTGCTCGACTTGCGCTTCCGGTGGCTGCTGCGATCCCGCGAGCGCGACGAGCCCGATGAACGCGACGAGCTGGCGGAGTGCGAGCGCTTGCGACCCCGCGCCGCCGACCGCGACCGGGAGCGCGACCGGGAACGCACGCGGCGGTGGCTGCGCCTCTTTCTGGCATCCGCGCTGGCCGAGCGACTGCGGCTCCGGCTGCGGTCGCGTCGGCGCTTGCGGCTGCGGTCGCGGTCCGACCTGCTCGCGGCGTCGGCGCCCATATCCGCGCCTTTTCTTTTTATTCCCGGCGGCAATCCAGCCCTCTTCCTGTTCCAAGCCTGAACCTGAGCAAGCGGCGAGACCGGGAAGGAGGCTCCGACGTGGGCCGTAGACGCTCGAACGTGGCGCTAGAGGCGGCGGGGGAGCGCGGAAACCCTCAGGCGTCGAGACCTTTCCCCTTCCTTCTTCCGCTTTTTGGCTATACAAAGCGCAAGTGAAGGTGCGACTGTGGCGGCGGGTTGGACGAGCAGTGGTCGGGTCGGCTCCGCGGCTGGTGCTGCCCAATTGAAGGAGCGTTTCGGGCTTTGGGGGTTCTTATGGGCGAAAACAGTCGAATCGGTCGTGGATTGGTGAAAAATAGGAATAATGCGTTGGGATTGGTGGAAAATGAAGTTTCAAAAGAGTGACAGGAGCTAAATGTTAAATAATTCGGGAATGCAATTATGGTGGTACCACAAATCACCACGACACAGTGAGGACAATAGGATTGTGTCGGTTCATACTCCTCGAGTGAGAATGCGTGTGATGGCTCTTCTCTCACTCCATGCCTTGCGCCTTCTCCTCCGTCTGCATCTCTTACTCTCCGTCACCATAGGCCTCGTTTACTCTTGTTGTCGCTTTGGGTCGCCTCAGAAGTAGAGATACTCTTTCCGTTTGCGCTTAGAGAAGATGATGGCGCCGAACATGAGCGAGTCGTAGTGGGGAAAGTCGTTCGAGTTGGGCAGGTGGCCGATCTCGCCGAACGTCGTCATGCCCATGAGCGATGCGCCGCCCGACCAGTCCTTGAACGCTCCCACCTGGATGAACACGACACAAAAATTGACGATCAGCACCTGACCACGCACTCACAGCAGCGCATGCTAGTTAGTACATCGCTTACCATTTCAGCCATGCTCTTGTGGCCCAACAGTGCTTGGACACCCGCCGATAGGAACATGAGGCAGCCAATCGTTTCGTGGATGTGGAACTTGTTGCTCTCGATCGCCTGGGATCCCATCTGAAGGATTGCAACACACACGTCAGCGTTAGAACTACTATTCCAGCAAGAGCGCTCAATATGAAGACCAGCTGGGGCCTTCAGCACGGCCACGTACCTTGTTGATCGCCGTTTTCAGGGACTGAGCGGACGTCTCCATCAGAACTACATTGGTTCCGGGCGCGATTGTGCTCGTCGTGCTCAGTGATCCGTCGTCATTGATGCCCGTGATCACCGCCGTCATATTGATCAGCTTGGACCAGTCACTAGACTGCATCGAACATAGCGATGAGCTCGAGTTCACGTCCAAGCCTCGGTCCACCTCCATTTGGTTCGACACAAAGTCGATCGTCGTTCCCAGCGGGTGCAGATTGCCGAGTCGGGGGAATCCGATAGACGACAACTCCGTTTGACTCTTGTCCGAGGCAACATCGAGCCACTACGGTCACAAAAAGGGATCACAACATACGTCAGCAACAATGAGCAACAGGTACCACGGCCGCAATTAGCGCTCCTTACCTCTTGATACACTTCAGCGGCCGGCTTGCAGTCGATCTCGAAGATGGTCTTGTTCGACGCCTTGGTCACCGTCCCCATGCAATACTCACTGTTGACACCGACAGGGCTGTACCCGCTGAACCAGCTCACGTACGTCTCGACGCTCGGAAAACAAAGTGCGAAGGCGATCCCCATTTCCGTCCAGTCGCCCTTGCCATCGCGCACGCTCTTCGTGTAGTCTGAGCTGCTGCTGCTACTGATTTGGATCCACGAGACTGGCGCCTCACCCTCCCGATGCTTGGCCGCGTCCGATGAGCAGCCGCCGATAATCGGACAGTGAATTGCTTCTCGGATGCCGTCAATTGCATGCTCAACAAAGAGCGGGCACGCGTACGCAGCGATAAACGCCGGCTTTTCGCCTGTGTCGATATCCGCCGACACTCGAGCGAGCACACTCTTCGCGGCAGCAAACGTCTTCTCTCTGGCATCGCTCTGCGAATATTCAGCGTGTACCACCGAGTAGATGCCATGCGGGTCGTTGACACCCCAAAGCGTGATGAGTCCCTCTTCATTGTGCCGGTTGACGGACACCCACGCGTTTTCGTCACACATTCCACGAGCGATGGTGCCGCCAATATACGGCACCCCAGGAGCGAGCTGGCGGAGAAGGCTGACAATCAACTCGGCCTTGAAACCTGTCGAGAAACCAACGACAACGAAGTGGACATCACCGCCTAGCTTGGTAAGCAGCTCCTGAAAGGCGCCGGTCATCGCCAACACCTCCGTCTTGTTCGTTGCCCAGGCTGACGCAGTATGTACATAGCTGCTGTTCTGCGCCATCAACTGCTCCGTCGATGAACCCGTGTGTCGCTCCGCATCGTACGGTCCACCTTCGTTCGAGGACACAGACACGGCGGACAAATCACGCGGGTGGACGTAGCGGCCGCCGCTCCCCCGTGGGGTTACACGTCTTGAAGATGATGCTTTCCGAGCCCCCGAAAGATTACCCGAGCCAGGTCGACTTGTAGCGCCAGCTCGATCACTTACGTCCGAGTGCGCCCTCCTAGCACGGCGTACAGGAGTCGATGAATCAGCGCGCAAGTCAACAGGTAAGTCTTGGTTTGCGCTCAGGTACCGCGGAGGCTGAGAACTGCGGCGCTGGCCGCGGTTGTTTCCACTGCCCGACGATTTGCGCCCTGGCCGCGACCCAGAATCCCGTTGTGGGCTCTCACCTCCATCTGGAAGGGCTCGGTAGTCGACGTTGTTGTCATCCTTCTCCTCTTCCTCGTTGTCCAGACTACGTCGAGCATATTTGCGAGACCCAGGGTCGATCTTACCTCCTCCGACTGCAAGCGGTAACATACCATCTGTAGCTTCCAATGCGCCCGATAAGTCTTGCGAGTTCACAGGGCTTGCGGGACGGTGTTGCGCTTGGTTGTCGCCAAGCATCAAGAGGGGCTGCTGCTGCTCACCCGTAGTATTGCGCTGGATCCAATCCCGGAAATCCTCCTGGTTGCCCAAGTCGCGACCACTCCGAGACCGATGCCGTGACACAACGCACTTGGTACACATCCTAATACTTGGCTGATGTTGCGATAACACTTGTGTGCCTGAGTCGTTGTGGGTGAAACTGATTGACGGGACGCGGATGGTCCGACTGCAATGCCAGCAAATCACTTCACCGCACGTGCGGCAGTGGTGACGCCGTCGGAACAGCGGTGAGAAACGACGCACACAGATGACGCAGTACTGGCGCTCCCTGAAGGCACAACCATCATGGCACTGTCAGCCACATCCATCGATACAAAGCACCCCGGCAGCCCAGCAATATACACGTACTTGTCTTTGACCCACGCGGATGTGCGCACAACCGAGATCTCATGTGCCTCTGGTGGGTCCTCCAGCATATCGCGAAGGCCCTTCGCGAGTTGGGAGACCATTTCGATGGCCGGGTTGCTGCGGAATAGGCTCACCAGGGGGGGCGGGCGCTGGAATGCGATCGAGATCGTCACGAACTCATCCTTGTACTCTTCGGAGGACGTGCGCTCAAACTTGCATATCAACGCATCAAACTGCGATCGCTCCAGGTTGTTTGACTGGATGTGAGGCATCCCGCCCACCTCGGCAAGTGATTCCTGGAACAGGTAGCAAGCTACGATTTCCCCTCCTGAAGTCTCGATGCCAATATACTGCGGTCAGGGGTAAAACGTTAGTTCTTCGCAACATATACGGTCCACGTCGTAGTAACATCACGGAGCGACTCACCTCCAGCACGTAAAAGTCGGTTGACTTGCTGGCGAGCGTGCCGGACTTGATGGCCCACCACTTGATGGCAGCCTGCTTGTAGACCTCGCGAACGTCCCGCGGCGGGTTGGCGCTCGGGTAGATCCCTGTTCCATTTAAGTCCTCGAGCACCTCCGCGTCCAGGAACATGTCGCCCAGCACCTTGCGCATGAACAGCTTGAACTTGTCGGACGTGCGGAGGTCGTAGATGGTTTTGAGCACGTTCGGGAAGGACGCGTTTGCGCGCGTGACCGCCTTGGCCGACACGAACTCGGACCAGTCCGAGCTCGGCTTGTACACGCCGACGTCGCCCTTCGAGTCGTGCAACCGCCACAGCACGTTGCTCGTCTCCGTGAGCAGCCCGAGGCACGAGCGCGCGCGGTTCTCCGCGTACTTGTGCAGCCGGATCTTGCGCTCGTACGACAGCGACGGGCCCTGCGCCGGCGGCACGTAGTCGTCCTCGTCCTGCGAGTTCGAGTTGTCGCCCGAGTCGCTCCAGTCCGCCTGCACCGTTATCCCCCGCGCGTCCGCAGCGAACGGCACGGCATCCTCCGCGCGCGAGGGCGGCGCTGAAGCCGCGGGGGCCACGGCCGCCTCCCCCGACGCGGGCACCGGCGCGCTGTTCATCGCTGCTGCGTTGTCTTTCTACTGCCTTTCTCTGCGTGTATTGCAGCCGCCGCTTGTTGTCCGTTATTTTCTGCGCGGCGATAGTGAGACCGAGAGAGGCGCCGGCGGTTTGATTGGCTCGGGGTTTCACTCGGCAGGCGAACCGGGAGAGCAGTTGCGGGAGGATGCGTTAGCGGCTACTACAGCAAAGCAGCAGACCAACAGCACAGCGCAAGTCAGCAGGAGAACAATAGGGAGAGAGAGGCGTGAGTGCGTTGGGCAGCGGCCACCGCCTCCCTCCATGCCGCGCGGAACCCGCCAGAAGTGATACCGACCAACAGACACACGCAGAGAGAGGTCGGAGGCCCCACTCACTTACATTCGATGAGGGCGCGGGGGAAGTGGGCGCGGCGTTGTCGAGGCAGGGGCCCGCGCCACATTCCATGAACGCGCTGCGACTTTCCCCGCCAAGTTCCGGTTACGAGCCGGCGAAATAACCCCAACGACTTGGCGCCTGCGTACTACCGTAGCCGACACGCCCCAACGCCCGGGCACTTCAAGTCAGACTGGTACCGTTTTCACTGAAACGACTACCTCAATACTGGTACACTGTACATATAGATGGTACACTTGGTACTCTCAGGTTCAATCCCGATTTCCACCAATGAGAAAAATTTAACAATCGGTTTCGGCCAATCGCCGTCCAGAGAGGAATGTGCGTCACAGTTCCTTCTCTTCTTAGCCCAGTGTGCGAGGCGACATGAAGCATGGAAGGGAAGTGCGGCCTTTCTCTACAGGACGCGTGCGGCGACGGCGGTGGGCGGCACTGGCGGTGACGGCACGGGCGGCGAAGGCGACACTCGCCAAGCTCAACACGCATCCTCCGGCCTGAGACGTGCCAAGGTTCGAGCGAGTGACGGCAGAGGTCGCGCGGTTCAGAGGTGGAAGAAGAACGAGGAGAAAAGCGCAGAAGAAGGAGAAGAAGCATGGGCGCGCGCGAGGATGAGCTCGTGTCGGAGGACGTGGTGCGTTCCGAACTGTGCTGTCGTGGTGGAGGCGTCACTGCGGGCGGTCGACCGATCGCTTCTCTGTCGACTGCCGCCGCGATCTAACACCGCGATGGATTATCTTGTGTTTACTCGTCGATGGACGTGCAGATCCAGTACATCGCGGGCTTCCTGGCGCCTGCCGACCTGTTCGCGGCCTCGTACGTTAGCTTGAAGGGTGCGCAGGAGTATCCAAGCGCTGACTGGTATCCATGCCCAACGTGTTGATGGCTGCGCAGTCGGGTCAACACGTACTGGCAGGAAATCTGCTCGAGTGATGCCATTTGGCGCCGACTGTGCGTCTCACGGTGGCTGCTGCGCCGACCTGAGAGCATCAAGCGCACGGCCGGAACCGAGAGCTTCATGGAGCTGTACATGTACCTGTCGCGCAACCGGTTCCTGCCCCAGGGCAAGTACACGTCCAAGGTGCGTTCGTTCATCGTCCTCCTTCACACCCGATCGATAGGCTCAACCACCGTTTCTAACCGTTGTGTGAACGTATTTATCACAGCAACAAGTGATATGGGGCAAGGGCCGCCAGGAGTTCGCTGATGCGTGGATCACGGTCGTGCACACGCCTGATTGCCGCGCGCTGATGCATCGAGGGAGCGCGTACATCCAGCTCCGCGTCGCCGTTCAGAACTTGCACACTCGGATAATGCTCGTCGACCTGCAGGGCGTGCAGGTTCGCTTCAAGAATGGTGACCCTGGCAAGATCCTAGGAGTGGTCAAGACTGGGGATGGTGTCACTGAGCAAGCAACCTCGTCCGTACTGGCGCCGTCCCTTGTGGCCATTAACGGCGTGAATGTGCTTCCCACGGCTTCGCGCCGTGCTGTGGAGCTTAACATGTTCGACATTGCCGTGATCTCCGTCAACGTCGAGTGCCCAGACTGCGAGTTTGAGACCGACTTCCTGGAGTCGTACGTTGTGCATCGGAGTTTACGCGGTCGTGACTTTCCACGATCAATGTGCTGAGTGTTGGATTTGTTTCCTGATGTCATGACCATACAGGTGCGGCGCAGTCTGGATCCCTATCCGCCGAATGGGCAAGTGCGTATCGCTCGCGCGGTGCAGATGCGGCCTCATTCCAGACAGCTACCATCACGGAAGTATCCGCGTCCCGATCGTTGACGAGTCTGTGATCTGGAAGTACTATACGCTCATCTCGGGGCGGTTCATGGTAAGCAACCACGAGAGTAGTGAAGTGGTGACTCGGTCGGTGCGTATCTAACCGGCCTTGTTATACCTGCCACTAGGTCTTCGACAACCGAAGCGCCCAGGATCTCATGCTGTTCGACTCTCCAACACACAAGGCCAACACGCCTACCAGGACGAGGCGCAAGAGGAGCATCTCGTGATCGGACCATTCACTGTGTGCGCTCTTCGCCTTGTGAGTGGCTATTTACCCATTTCCACGTTTGTTGGTAACGGACTATCACTTGATATGAGTGACTTCGTTGCACCTTTTCGTTGTTAGCTTTCTCCAGTTGAGGCCACCGCTGACGCCTCTTGGTGAACACGAGTGGCAAGTATAAAGGTGTTTGAATACAAACATCTCCTTATCAAACATGCATCTCGAAGTTGTTCCCTACGAACCGGTGCCAGCAACGCGTGCCTCTTCGGACTGGCCGGTCGGAAGCTGCCCAAGAACAGAGTCCAAGGGCCGAGCGACAGCATCTTTCGCAGTGGAGATCCCTGTTGCCAAGACTATTGATCTAGGTCGCTTCAAGTAACCAAGAGTGCAGATGGCGGACGAGAATGAACACGAGAACGCGCCAGCGGCGGCCGACACGTCGCCCAAGAAGCCGGCCAAGAGCCCGTGGCTGTCGGCGTACCACAACTCGGTCGCGGGTATCCGCGCGTACTCCAACTGTATGGCGCTCGTGGACGTCTACGGCGACGGAGACGTCAAGCTCGTGGTGGCGGACGGCGACCGGCGGCTCAAAATGTACAAGGGCTCGTCGTTGCACGGCGAGCAGGCGATTCTCGGCGTGCCCTCCGCCATCAGCTTTTTCTACTCGGGTGCATTAGTATTCACCATCGCTATTCCTCGCTGTTGGCATAACCACCTCTAACAGTATCGTGCATAATGCCTTCATCTCAAATACAGACGTGACCCGGCCGCGTATACCGGCGATCGCCGTCGCGGCCGGCTCGTTCATCTACATCTACCGCAACTTCCGGCCGCACTACAAGTTCACGGTGCCCGCCGTGGAGATCGACGCGCAGGAGTCCAAGATCTGGGAGGCGCTCGCCAAGTGCTCCATCGAGATCCCTGAGGCGCTCACGCAGCTCACGACCATGCGGTGCGTCATGCATCTTCTTATGGTCGCCCTAGAGTATCGTGAAAAGGTCGTGGAGCGATGACCGCTGATGACTTATATAACACATCACTGTCTTCTCTAACGGTAGTGGGCTCGGCATCCGGCTGTCGGAGCGCTCGCGCGGATTGTTGGCGATCGACGACATCGAGGAGCAGGCAGAGTTTGTGTCGCGTTTCATGGACGAACCGCTCATCGAGCGGTCGACGGTGACGTGCATGACTTCCATCAACAAGAACATGGACGACAAGGACGCGGTCAGCTGGTAAGTCGGCTCTTCATGTGTGAGAGCTTGAATAGCACACGTACTGATATCAATTCACTATTCCACTTCGGATAGCCTGGTGGTGGCGACGGAGGGCGCGATGGTCTACGTTCTGGACCCTCAAGGCTCGTCGATCGTGCAGCAGGTCAAGGTCCCGGGCGTGCCAGTCGACGTGGTCGCATGCGGTCTTCTGGACGTCGAGTACCGTCTGATTCTGACGACGCGCAACGGCTCGGTCTTCATGATCAAGAACGGGGAGCTGCTCAAGTCAGTCATCGAGCTCGAGTCTTCGCCATGCGGACTCGTGCAGCTCGAGAAGAGCATCGTGATCGCGTGCATGAACCGCAAGATCACGTCGTATCACCTCAAGGGCAAGAAGAACTGGAGTTTGACCATGAGCGACGACATCGTAGCGATCGCCGCCTTCAGCTTGCGGCGCACCAAGGACACTCGCGGCGTGCTTGTGGCACTTCGTGGCGGGGACGTCGTGCTCTACAACGAGAAGGTCAAAGTGTGCACACTCAGCACGGAAGCGCTCATGACGGGTATGCTGTTCGGCCAGTACGGGCGGGAAGAAGCGTCACTTGTACTGGCGCAAAAGTCTGGCGCGCTCTCGCTCAAGATCCTTAAGCGCACTGCGAGTCTTGAGGCGATCTCCGAGGCTGCTGGTCCTCCTCCAGAGCAAGGTGTGTCCGTTTGGTATGCCACATTGATGGTGGCTGTAGCTGACAATTCATCGACCTTGCTGTTCTCGTTCTGGATCCTGCTGAATGATACAGACATCCCGCTTAACATCCCCAAGAAGACCAAGCTGTACGTGGAGCAAACGCAGCGCGAGCGCGACCATGCGACGGAGATGCACCGCCATTTCCAGCGCGATCTGTGCAAGCTCCGCCTCACCACAGCACGCGCCTACGTGAAGATCATCAAGGACGCACAGGTTAGCCGGTCATGTTCATCACGTCAAACCTTGTTGGCAGCGATAATAAGGAGTAACGGAAACGATCGTTGTTGCGTCTTTGCTCCTCCAGGGACCAGTATCGGTGTCGACGGGAGCAGCCATTCGATTGAACGCGCAGGTCCAAGGCATTGGCCCGCTGTTCCGCATCAAGCTCAACATCCAGGTTTGTTTCCGATCCTCGGTGACAATACGATCCCTCAAAAGATCCGATGCTCAGTCACTGTGCGCATATGCGTGCTTGTTTATTCAGAATACCGGGTCCAAGGCCGTCACGGCGATCTCGGTTGCGTTCCACTACGACCACTCGCTCTACCGCATCAAGCAGAGCGTGCTGATGATCCCGCTCGTCATCCCGGTGTGGATGCAACCCTATGGCTTGTGGCTTGAGGATGGAAAGGCGAGAACTTACTCATCTGTGTGTATGACTGTTCAATGTTCGGTTAGAATGTGCTGTACACATATCACGCCGACGTCGAAAGCATTTCCGAGACTGGGGCAGCCGACAGCATCTACATGTTCGTCTGCGGCAAGGACAGGTAAGCCTTCTGTCTACTGTGGCTGGCACAAGCCTGCCATCGGCAAGATGCTCATGCGCCCAACTGTTTCTCTGCCTCTGCGTTCCGATTAGCTGCGTGCCGCTCGTGTCGGCTGTCGTCAACATGCCGCTCAGCGAGCCCGAGATGTAGTCGCGAAGACTGACACGCGTAAAGCACATTACAAGACTAACACCAAACGAATGAACCCGCAGACTTGCTGTGAATTCGCACCCGCGCGATCCGAGAACGAGAGCGATCGCTGCAGATTCCAGCAACAGGTTGTGCTCAGAACATGGGGCGTGTCATCTCCGCTTGCAACGGCGATGCCACCTCCTCGTTCGTGAAACGCCCGCTGTCGCCGGCACGCTGTCCAATGCGCACGCATGGCGACCTTCCGTCGCTCGCTAAGTATATCCTCTTCTTGCTTTCTTGGATCATTAACTGTCAACCGCTCTCACCTAAACGTGCAGCACCTCGAACATCCCGAGCAGGTGCGGCGCATGGAGCTCCAAATCGCCGACACCGAAGAGCGTTTCCAGTCACTTGAGATCGTTTCAAACCGACAGCTCGCTGTTCGCTTCTTGGATCGTTCTCCTCGGTGTGCAGCATCGCATGGCTACGTCGACGTTGCCCGTTGCCTTCAGCTGGTCTTCAGCGGCCGCTCGCCTATGCCTGGTGATACTGCTCGACGTGTCGCCATTGCTCAATTCGCCGCCTTCACAACAACCGACATCACCAAGCGACAGACGAACTGACCACATGGCTTGGGCGTTTAGCACTTACCCCAAGGCCGCGGCGCTCGCACTTGGCGTTGTCATGCTGCTCTCTCCGTCCACGGCGCTGACGTCGGAGGGCGATTTCAACTACACCTCGAAGAACCAGGAGGCGTCGATCGCGAACGGAGTCCAGGTTCCAATCCAGCCAAGCACCTGCTACTCGCCGTTCCACAACAAGGAGTACCCTCTGCTGAATGACATGACGTTGGGCGACCTCACGTCGGCCATGGACGAGGACTTCAGCATCATGGCTAACTACTTCTCGACTGTACGCACGTACTACTCGTCCTACTACGGCATCCCCGTGACGCCCATCGCCGCCAAGTACGGCATGAAGCTCTACCTCGGCGTGTACATGACGGAGGAGTCGTGGTACTCGGGCATGGTGGACGCAGCGGTCCAAGCGGTCATGGACCACCCGGAGACCATTAGCGCCATCCTTGTGGGCAATGAGAACATCAAGCCAGCCGGCACGTACTCGCCGGCGGACGTCAAGCAGCGTATCAGCGACCTCCGTGACACCATCAAGACGAAGACAGGCCGCACGGACATCCCCATCGGCACAGTGCAGCGCTCGACCGAGTGGCTGGACGCGAGCATTCAGACTGAGATGCAGGAACTCGCCAAGGCCTGCGACATCATCGGCGTCAACATCTACCCGTTCTTCGACAAGAACTTCAACGCCGACAGCCCGGCCCTGCTGCTGGACGGCACTTGGAACGCCATGATGAACTTGTACGACTCGTCCAAGCTCCGCGTGACGGAGACAGGCTGGCCGACCGCTGGTACGCCCGTCGCTGTCGCCCCGAACAACAAGCCCAGCCTCGCCAACTCGAAGCTCTACTACGACGCATTCACGCAGTGGCAGCCAGCCGCGGGCGGCGGCGAGGCCTTCTGGTTCATGTTCTTCGACCGCGCACCGTACGACACGACCATGGGCGCGGACATCGAGACGTACTTCGGCTTCTACACATGGGAGAAGAAGGCCAAGATGACTAGCGGTTACCCTGATCTCCTCAGCGAGGGCGCCACCATCACACCCGCTACGACGACCGCGGCCCCGGCCGTGACCACCGCCACACCGACTGCAACTCCAGGTGCCACCACTGCAGCTCCTGCCGCTACCACCGCAACGCCTGCCGCTACTACTGCGACTCCTGCTGCAACCACTGCGACGCCTGTCGCGACCACTACGATTCCTGCCTCCACTACCGCAGCCCCTGCCTCCACCACCGCAGCTCCCGTTGTCACCACTGCGACCCCGACGACGGCCCCGACGACGACTCCGTCGTCTGCGCCGGCAGGTACATCTCAACGCTGCGGTGTTCGCAAGGACTAACTACTCGAACACGCTAGATCGGAAGACTTTGGCCGCATCCACGGGCTGCGCGCTTTCCGAACTGCAGACAGAAGCGTCTCCTTACACAAGCACCTGCACACGTCAGTCAATACACAACCCCCGCTCTTCACGCCAACGCATGTCATGAATCACTACAGACACGTGAGAAACAAAGTGATTTGGCCCCGCAAAAGGCGGAATATAATGCAGCCGACGCGCTACAGACAGAGCTCGACCATGCCGACGGGCTGCTCGGGATGGATGTACGGCACGAGGCTCTCGCCGAATGCTTCGTACAGCAGCGACATGATGTCGCCCAAAGCCGCTTCGGGCACGGCAGATGACGCTCCGCGCCGCATTTCCTTGGACATGGCGAAGTACGAGCCTGATGCGTGCTGTATGAAGGGAGAAAACCATGCCGTCAGTTAGCCAGCCCACGTCCTGGTATAGAAAGCAAGTGAGCGTACCACGACGATGCCGAGGCAGTTCTGCGCTTCGAGGCGCTCGACCAGGTTGGGGTTGGACGATGAGAGCGCGGGCTCGAGGCGGCGGCAGTACTGCTTCAGGTTGGGGAACAGTAGGCTCTCGAGCACGAGCGGGCCAAGATACATCATGCCTGCCACGGCCAACGCAGCGTCGGTCAGCGATCCACCATCGTCAGCATCCGTAATGAGCATCTACGACGAGATCTTACCGTGTAGAGCACCGTACTGTGTCGAGAACGGGCAGGAGGGGTCCGTGATGGCCTTGTGGAACGTCTTGGACACGCGCGCGGGAATGTTGACGTACGTCTCGCCGAAGCGCTCGCAAATCTGCGCGACCAGGCGCGCCGCGTACTTGCGCAGCCCCCAGTGGTCGTCGGTCGGGTTCTCGCACAGCTGCGAGCCCAGCACGCACGTGAGGATCGCCGGGATCAGTTGGTGCATCTACACGGTTCACGTACAACGATCTCCGTCAGCACAAGTCAAGAACTAGATAGCCGAGCGCGACTGGTCGCCTACATAGAGCTCCACGCGCAGATTCTGGTTGGCGAGCAGGCAGCGGCACATGCGCATGAGCGAGTACAGCAGCGCCAGGTCACGGTTACTGTGCTTGACCTGCGCACATCACACGTTAGACCTCTGTCCGTAACATACTCCCAGAAGAGCGTTGGGGCCGCACCTCCTCGTAGATGAACCGCGATAGATAGGGCAGCAGCTGGTGGATGCCCGGGTCGCGCGCGAGGCTGGCGAAGGCGGCGCGCTGCAGCGCGAAGTCGTCGCTCTTGACGGCGTCCGTGACCTTGGTGTAGTAGAGCTGCATCTCCTCGGTGAGCACGTGCTTGACAAGCGGCTTGCGGTCCACGTTGCTGACGAAAGCCTCGTCCTTGATGGACGTGTGGCAGCTCGAGTCGTCCTCGACCGACTCGTTCTCCGGGATCATGGGCTGCACGCCGTCCACGGCCAGCCAGTGCAGGTTGAGTACCGGGTGCATGGGGATCTGGCCCAGCGGCGCGTTGAGCACCTCGGCCACCTCGAGCTCCTCGTCCTCGGGGAAGTACAGCGACTCTTGGTCCTCGCTCTGCCTGTACTTGACGGTCCCGGGCGCGTTGAACCCGTACAGGCTCTCGAGGTTGCGCGTCTGCAGCGCGCGGTTCACGTCGGCCGCGCTCAGCTGCGCGCGCTTGGCGTGCTTCTGGAACTTGAGCGCGTCCTGCACCACCTCGCGCACGCGCAGCTCCACCTCGGGCAGCAGCACCTGCACGCACGCCGCGCTCAGCTCCTCCACGCCCGCGCTCTGCGCCGCCACGCGCAGCGATTCGCCGCGCAGCAGACTCATCGCGAGGCTGCTGTTTCAACTACTTGTGTGGGAGAATCAATGCTCAAAACAAAATGTCAGACGCGAACAGCTCCTTTCGTAAATGTACCGGTACCCATCGGTATTTTGCCGGTACTCAATAATAATACCGGTATCTCGCTAGTCGTCGTATTTCTTCGAGATGGCTACACTTCTAGGATATCGCACCAACAAAAACGCTACAGTATCAATGTCGTTCGCCTAATGTATGGGCGTTCGCTACAAATTGCATTGTACTATATGCGATGGTAGGTCGTTGGGTCTATCGGGAGGGGCGTGGGCGGCGGGCGGCAGCCTCAGCGGCGTCGATGCGGCCGAACATGCGCTTGAGGCGCTCGCAGGTCTGGTTGTCGAGGCCGATGTACCGCTCGGGGAAGCCCGACGACGGCTGGCGGCGCAAGAACCCGGGGCTCTTGAAGATGCGCAGGTCTGTCTTGCGGTCGTTCATCGGTCCACGCGTGGTCGAGGAATACGTGGGCGACTGACGGTGGCGCTTGGCGATAAACTCGTTGTTGCCGCCGTCGAACAGGTCCACGAACTGGAACGCCGGGTGGTACGGGCTGTACTCGTCGAAGCACTCGTCGCGGCGGGACGAAGAGACCGGCTTTGGGCGGAATGGAGGGTGCTGCTGAAACTGATGCTGCTGTTGGAGTGAGTTGTGGTCGCTTGTAGACTTTATGGGTCGAGATTTGGGTAGCGACGACGATTTCCTCCGGTCCAGACGCGGGTGCGACACCGGCATGGTCTGGTTCGCTCGAGCGTATGGGGACTTGGAGTGAGGATCTGTCCGTGATATTCGACTGTTTGTCGCGCCCCATTGTCGGTCTGGAGGTGGGGGGTCTAACAGAGTCCTTGCTTCTTGATGCTCGGGAGGGAAATACTCGCTCGGAATTCGTGACGCGTTGGCTTTCAGCGTTAGCGACGCGTCCGTCACCAATGACTGCGAATCCATCACGCCAGCGTATATCGCTGGCGTCGTCAGCTGCTTAGGCTCACCAGGCGAATATTGTGCGATTGGGTCCTTGGACAGTCGCTGAGTGGCATTCGGGGAGACAAGAAGCTCGTCGACGACGTCCATCCTCCATCTGCCGTACACAGACAAGGACGCCTCGAGCTCACTGAGTGGGAAACTGGACACGCTGGACAATGACTGCCAGCTCTGCTGCTGCGGCTGCTGTTGAGCGTGCTGCTGTTCGCCTTCACCATTTCCAAGAATGGGAAGCGACGAATCCGAGTCGTCTTGCTCTGGGTGTTCCTGGCCTGCCTCTCGGCTCGCGTCCACGGGCTCGATGAACGGCGGCAGGTGGTTGTGCTCGTGCAGAAACTTGGTCACGAGTTCATCCACAATCCGCTTATACTTCTCCACTCGGGAGAAGCTCAACTGCAGTTGCAGGCGCACAGCGCCGCCGCAAATTTTGGAAATCACCTTCGAGTGGCGTGAACTAAGCATCCGCGAGGACGAGGAGGACGGCACCGTGATGCCCAGCGAGTACCACTCAACCACGCGTCGCTGGTGCAACAGTGTACGCAAAGGAATCCGCGTCTCGCCCACGATCTGCTCACGACTGATCTTGCGGTCGTTCAGGATACGCACGTGCAGGTAGCCGTTGAGTGACAACACTGGCGAGAAGTCGAACTCTTCGTCCCAAACCGGGTACATGGTCTTCTTCTGCGTCCGGCTGCGGAAGGACTGCATTGTTAGCGTCATCGCAGAAGCGTCCAAGCCACCACTTATCAACTTCTTCTTGAGGTCCGGGTAGACGATCTCCAGGCTCACGTATGGATCCAGGTTCTTCGTCCGCAAGTGTGACGTCGGGAGGTCTCGCGCGCTCATGAGCAGCACCTTGAGCGCACTCTTACTGTTCCCCGCTGGGTCCACCTCTATGAAGGTGGTCGGGTTGGTCCTGCACTCGACTCTAGCGGCGTCGAGGCGCTCACAGGCCTTGAGGATGCGCTGCGTCCCTGCTATAGACGCCGCGCTCTTAGGGCCACTACCACGCGTTAAGCTCTCGTGGTACTTGACGAATTTGTACTTCATGGAGTAGATGGCCTCCATGGGCGACAGCTCGGCGAAGTGGTCCCAGCAGGCGTCGCCTTCCTCCCGTGCTGCAGCTGTCACTGCTGCATCCTCTTGTTGCTTGGGATGACTCCGACCGGAGTGTAGCGATAAGTTTTGACGAGTTGTTGGACCGCTACCGTGGTCTTCATCGTGACTACCATCTGCCTCACAGTCTCCACTGATCGGTCTTCCTTCGGCCAGCTTCTTCTTCTCGTAATTTTCCATCGCGAGCTGCATGTGGGCGTCGAGCGCGGCGGCAATGGCATCGTGTAGCTCCTGCCGCTCCTGTTGCGCCGAGCCCTCCGGCGTCCCGCCGATCACCGACGTGAGCGCTGCAAATTGCTCCAACAACTTAGCGAAGACCTCGTTCTTGATCTCCTCCAGCATCTCGGCCGTTAGAAGCTCCTTGAATTGCAGTTTGAACGGGAAAACCGCGTCACCGACTACTGAGGCATTGACCGTCTTGCTTGTGTTGTCGTTCGGAACTTCAGAGGTGGCTACACCCCTTAGTTGAATTGCTTGGGCATGTTCCTGGCCCGTGGATGTCGATGGCTTAACGCTCTCCATACTCTGGCTGGAAATTTGGTTAGACCCTCTCAAGGGAGACTTGCCTTCTCCAAGTCGAAGCAGCATTCGCGCTTCCTGGTGGAAGTCAAAGCTAGCGGAGCGAGGTCGTCGCGCCGGGCTTGCGATTCCACCTGAGGCGGACTGCTCGACGCCAACCCGCCCAATGTGCTCCAGCTCCGCCTCCACGTCTCGCAGCTCGTCCACCAGCGAGGCCAGCAGGTCCTCCTTCACGCGGATGCGGTCAACAACGTCCTGGTGTTTCTGTCGCAGCTCCGCCAGCAGCTTGTAGCTCTGCGCCAGCGACGGGTCCTTCTCCGTCCTTCCCTCAACCGCTGCTCCGTCCGATCGGCTGCCTCGTCGTCGTGGACTAGCTCCAGCCCCGAGAGGCTTGGCTGATTGGCTTCCTTCGCTCTGAACTGCCTCAGTCACGCTCGGGCAGCGGTGCTGGTCTCGCAGCATCTCCATAACCCGCGCCATCTCCAACTGAAGCTCCTCCTTCTGCACGATGGTCAGCTGCAGCTTGTTGGCCAGCGCGAAGATCTCCTTGTCGAACGCCGAGTCGGTGACCGCGACAGAGCCCAGCGACATGCCCATGCTCGCGGACATGGCCGCCACGTCCGTCTCAAGAACGCGCTTCGTCTTGCGTACCATGGCCATCTCGATCTCCTTCTCGCGGTCCTCCATTAGTAGCAGCTTGCTGCGCAAGACCTCGAGCTTGGCGAGTACCGCATCGTCCCTCCTTCTAGCGGTCGACCGAGGAGAGTGCGGCCCGCCCGATCCGGAGAACGGGAGCTCCAGACTGGCTTGTTCGTCTGCCTTGGTCGCGTCGATGCACGCCTGAATGTTCGTCTCCAGGCTCTCGATCTGTGTGGCAAACTGCTTTCCTTGCTGCTTGAGCGCGTGCAGCAGTTCCTCCTCCTTGGCAATGTCTTTGAGAAGCACGTGCTTGCACGACTGGAGGGCCTGTGTCTGGCGGATCAGCACGTCCTTGTTGTTCGGCGACTTGGCGTCCAGGAACCCGAACTCGCCGGGCGACTTAGACGGCGGAGACAGCACTTGGTCCTTGAAATCGCGGTGCTGTCGCTCCCAGATGCGCTGAGAGGGAGACTTGACGTCGTACCGAGGCGACGACACCAGCCGGCCAGGAGAAGACATCACTCGGTAGAATGGCGTGGTCTGCTCATTAACGCCGGAAGTTGTGCGGCTTCGCATCGGCTGTGTTCGCAGTGGCGAGGGTGCTGGTGAGGCGAGGGCAGGTGAGTATGATAGTGCGTGGGTGTCCTCGTAGGCAGGGCACGCGAGTTCATCCTCGACCGTCGGGAACTGCGACAGACGCCGCGTGTACCGCCCAGCAACTTTCTCCTCGTCTTGGAGATCAATCTCCTCAGCAGACTCGGTGGTGTGAGCGGTGCCTGGAGCAACGGCACTGAATGCTCGCCGCACGCGCTCAAAGCTTTCGCTTCGCTGGGATCGGGCTTCAATGGAATCTTTGATGGGATTTTTGGCGCGTATAGAGTCGTTGATGCCGTCGGCTGTAATGCCCCAGAATGGAACAGTGGTGTTCCATCGCTTCGGGCTGGGGTGCTTGACGGTTGAGACGGACACTTCTGGTAGGTCTGCACTAGTTACTACTGTCAATGAAGAATTTGCAGGCGCTGTGACCATTAGTATGGGCTTCAGCGGGACAGGCGAGCTTTGGAAGCTGGTCTCGATGAGATGAGGGGAGGGACTTGGTGACGGAAACTCACCGCCGCTGTGGGGACTAGAGCAGGGACTTGCACTTGTATTGCGTGGTGCTCCAGTAGTATGGGTCTGGTTCCAGGCAGAGGAGCTTCGCTGCGACAGGTGGTAGGAAGAATGGTCCCGGGAGCCTTGGCCCGGACGTGGAGCATCCGTGTTGCCACTGATGTCAGCGATTTTTGCTCGCACAGACAGCTCAGGGGATCCAAGCGCTGGAGAGCTCGTGCTTCTGCCTCCCCGAGCGAAAGCGTACGACCATCGACCGATCTCTACGTTTTCATCCTCGTACTCGGCAAACGAGCGCTGCGAATCCTTCATCAGCGCCGCGTGCTGCTGCTGCCTCTCCAGGTTGAGCATGGCGATCTCCTGCTGCAGCTGGAGCAGTCGCTCCGTCGCGTCCGACCACGCGCGCGACTTGTTCTGTAGCAACTGCGACTTGACTTGAAGCTCCCCCTTGAGACGCAGGTTCTCAGCCTCGAGCGCGCTCTGAGCGTCTCGGAGTCGGCTCTGCTCATTCTCATGCGCCTCACCGGCCTCACGTAGCTGCGCGTCCTTGGCGAACACAGCATCGAAGAACCGACGCCTCGCCTTATCGCGGGCTGGAGCCGTGATTGGCATCCCGTCAAGCGTCTCAAGACCCGCGAGCTTGAACACGACGTAGTCTCTGTATGTCGGCAGCTTGCAAAATGGATTGGCTGAGAAGTTGCACACGTGCAGGTTGGAAAGCGACGAGAGCGCGTCGACCTCCTTGAGCGTGCTCAGGCTGTTTCCCGACACATTGAGGCGCTCCAGCAGCTCCAGTCGTGCGACCGCCCTCGGAATGTGCGCGATGAAGTTCCCCGATAGGTCGAGGTCTCGCAGCGAGCTGAGGCTGAAGAGCTCGGGGCCGATCTTCTTGAGGTGGTTCCTGGACAAGACGAGCGTTTCCAAGTGCACAAATGCCTCGAGCCCGTGCAGGTCGGCCACGGCGTTGTTAGACACGTCGAGGGACGTCAAATTGTCGAACTCGGACAGCGCGCCGAGGCTCTTAAGGGCGCGCCGCGTCTTCTTCATGGCGGTGCTCAGGTCCAGCGTCTGCACCTCGTGAGGGCTCTGCATCGAGCTCCAGACTCGCGAGATGATCTCACGATCGCTGACTACCGTCGCCGCGCTTGAGGACCGCCCGGCGCGAGTGGAGCTGGGCGTCGTCGCCGCTGACGTGACGGAGCCGGGCGAGTAGGAGAAGCACGACGGTGACGGAGAAATCTCATGCTCGACGATATCACAGGACTCCAGCACTGACGGCGGCTGCTCGAGATACCCCTGCTCTGATGGCTGGACTCGGTGGACTGGTACTGTGATAGAGGGTGGTGAGACCCACCCAAGCGCTTCCGCTGCGCTTGTAGAGTCATCTCCCTGACTCGAAGAGGGCGAATCGGTTGGTAAGATCACATCCACATCGTCATTCAACGGGGTGCAATCCTCGTCATCGTCCATGGCTCAAAGAACTCGTCCGGTGCACGACGCCCAAAGCTTGGTGATGTCGTCTAGTGCCAGTCAGCGATGAGGTGCGGCCATGCAGCGCCGAAGCCAGGCGCAATGGCGGATATTTGATGGCCAACGAGGGTAAATTAGCACGTTCAGCGGTGGCCTTGATTGGCCCAAGCTGGCGTCCCGGAATACCGAGGCGCTCGCATAACTGTCAGTCCATTTGCAGCCACAAGCCAATTCTGACGCTCTACATTGCTGCCAGCGTGTATTCTTAGGGTCCGCGTCCAGCATTACATTGAACTGGGGACACAATGTGCGACCTAGGCAGCTTTGCCACCTCACAAACCAGCATTTACTTGGTTTTAAGCGTGCTATCGGCGGTGGGAGTCTCCCCTGATGCACAACCTTCGAGATTAGATGCCGTACAATGTGAGTGTAGTGGCTCTGTTATCTCACTCACTAAGAACAAGTCACGCCACTTGCTAGAGGTTGTGCTTGCTTTGGCCGCGTACTCACTCTCTGCTGCTGCTCTGATGCGAGTCTGGGAAGACCGCGGCAGTTAGATTGACGTAGTGCCGCTTCACGATGAAGTAGGCGTAACGCTGGGTGTTCCCAGGCTCGCCGCGTTGCAACCCGCTGGTAGTTGAGAGTGGGAACGCGAGCAAGAGAGACACGGTGGGCGAAGAAACGATCGGCAGACTCTCCAACAAGGTGTCTCTTCGCTGATGAAGAAACCAGAACCGCCGTCCCGCCAGGGCGACTCGTGCGTTGGTTGCTCATAAAATTATCCCTCGACAAGTCTAACTTGATCTTGCGGTTGCAGTGACCATGGACGAGTAAGGCGGCGGATAGCGTTGGAGGCTGGCATATCGCTTTGCAGTAACCAACTCCAACCGCTCTGTGAGAACTATATAGGCGTGCGCGACCGACCGCTCTCGCCCTTCTCTCTCTCACCCTGTCGATCTCCGCTAACGCCCATTTCTCCAGCCAAGTGACCGACACAACCGGCGAATTCAACCTGAGAACAGCTTCTCACTCCCTATTTCCTTCATCTCCCGCGACCTCCAAGTACTACGATGGTTACAGAGGCGGATGAAGCGTCAATGCGCAATCAGCAGGAGCACCAAGAGGCCGTCGATGGCGGTGAGAAAGTCAAGCAAACACCGGAAGAAATGAGTTGTGGAGCTAGCGCGACAGCGGATGACCCAGACGTCTGGTTGGAAGAGGAGCAGGAGCGTGAGGGGGACGTCGCCATGACTGAGGAACAGGATCGATCAATAACAACTACTACAGTGGTCGGCGTTGAAGATGCGTCGGACGAAGACACAGCGGATGGCAATGCAGGTGAGGCGTCGAGCGCGCTGAACGATGGGGCGGATCTGGACGAGTCATCGACGGTGCCAGAAAGTGTAAGCGACCTGTTTGGCGGTTGCACGACGTTGAAAGTGCAGGCGCAGATCCCGAAACCACGCGACTGCGAGCAAGGGGACGGCCATGAAGCGCTGAGCGACCAAGTCGAGGAGTCTTCTCCCTGTGACGAAAGCCAGGATCAGCATCAAATGGCGGACCCAACCACAACTGAGCAGTCGGTATCATTGGAGCAGGGCGGGAGCCGAGTCGATCCCAAGGATCCTGCCAAGCAGCAGACAACCGAGCGTCTGGACGACCTTGTGTCTCCTTCCGCCAATGACGAGAGCCTGCAAACTCCAGACGCTTTAGTGGAGGACGAAGCTGCTCCAGTTTCAGACCCCGCGGCGAACGCAAACGACGCTCTATCAACCTTAGAGGCTCAAAACGACACTCAAACTGCCGCAGCATGCTACACACTTGGCGTCAAGCGCGTTGCTCCATCCCCAACGTCCGCACTGCCGGCGTTCTCTTGGAACGATATCCTGTGCGTCCAAAACCTGATCGAGCGGTGCTTGCAGCAGTACCTCACCAAGGTACGCTAAGACCGCGGACTGTCGCTACTCGTCGATTGGTCGCTCTAGCGTTGCCTAACCTTGTTGTCTGCGTGAAATTCCCAGCGTGAAATCCTTGAGGCGCTGCAGGCGCAGGCAAGCATTGACCCCGCGTTTGCGGATGTGGTTTGGCAGAAGCTCGAGGAGCAGAACCCGTCCTTCTTTCGCGCCTACCACATCCAGCTGCGACTGAAGGAGCAAATCATCGCCTTTAACTACCTTGTCGCGCAGCAGAAGGAAATGAGTGCGAAGCGAATCAAGCGTCGACACGTGCGGACGTCAAACGCGGTCCCGACAAGTAGCAGACGGCGCGGAAGCACCAGTGGCGGCATTTTCTCGCCCACAGCAACGTTTAGCGCTGCCGACTCACTCTTCGCCGGCGTAGGAGATGGCTCCGAGCCTGGACGGGGAGGTGGGATGTCCGCCAGCACGGCCAACTCGCTGATCGCTCAGCTCCCACCGCCTTCACCGCTCCCGCTGCCATCGCCCATCAAGACGGAGCTCGACACGCACGCGTTCTTCACGTGAGGCGTACCGTGGAAGGCATAGATCGTGAGAGGCAGAATCACGGTTGTAATGTGTTGTTGTTTAGCATTTACCTCTTCAAAGTTGGTTGCGTGTTCGTTGGATCGATCGTGTGAGCATGTCAAAGGCGAGGAGGATATCTATTGAGGAGAAATAGATCGGTGTGGGGGCAAATACGCCGCTACAGCGCTCTGGTAGGCGCTTCATGATCTCTTTTGGCTCGTGCTGGGGGGTCAAGTCTCTGGTAAGGGCTCAGCTCCATCAATCGCCTTCCTGGTCGTCGTCGCCCTCGGCGACCTGCGCCATCGCGACGGTGCGCTCCAGGTCGAGCACTTGCGCCGGCAAGTTGTTTCCGGACAGCGTCAGTCGGCGCAGCTGCGGCGCGCGCTCGACTGGGTTGAACGGCAGCTCCGTGATCCGGTTGTTGGCGAGCAGCAGGTGCTTGAGCTTGGGCAGTTCGCCGACGCGCTTCGCGACCTTGGCTAGGCAATTGTCCTCCACGTTGAGCACCTCTAGCTTGGTGCACCGCCCCAGCGACGCGTGCAGCTTCGAGAGCTGGTTATTCTGCAGGTACACCTTCTTGAGCGACACAAGGCTGCCCAAGCCCTTGGGCAGCTTGGCGAGCTGGTTATTCTCTGCGTGCAAGATCTCCAGCTTGGATAGGTTTTTGAACGAGCTAGGCAGCGTCTGCAGCCTGTTGCCGAGGATGTCGAGCTCGCGCAGGTTGACGAGGTCGCCGAGCTCCTCTGGGAGCAACTCAAGGCTGTTGTCGTTCAGGTAGAGTTCCTCCAGCAGCGTCAGCTTGCAGATGGACACTGGCAGCGCCTGAACACGCGACACCTCAGAACCGTAAGCTATCGACAAGCTATGCAGTGGAGCGCTCGCTTACCGTCAGCTGGTTGCGGTGAAGGCACAGCCCGAGCACGCTGCCCGCCAGCTCGGAGATCTCATCAGGGATGCCCCCGGCCGTGAGCTCGTTGTCCTCAAGATACAAACTCTCGAGCTTGCTCAGGTGTTTTAGCCCCGTGGGCAGCGAGGCGAGGCGGTTCTCGCGCAGATACAGCTCCGTGAGCTCTAGCAGCGCTCCGTCTCGCCCAAAGCTGTCCGGTAGGCTCGTCAGCGCGTTCTTCTCCAGCGCGAGCGTCTTCAGGTTGGGCGGGAGCGCCTCGATCACGTCGCCCGGCAGCTCCTCCCAGTCCTTCTCTGACAGGTCCAGCTCCTCGATGGCCTCGTAGTCGTCGAACGAGTCCACGGGGTCTTCCAGCTCCACGTTGTACTTGTCCACGATCGCGCGGAAGGCCTCCAGGCGAGGCGACACGCCGTCGCTGCCTTCATCGTCACTCATTGGGAAGAGGGAGGAGAGTACACTACGAAAGCACCTCGGAGTCGTCAGTGGCTTGCTCCTTGCTGTGATGGCGGCTCGTTCGGGGCTGGCGGGGCCGACTTGGTTGTGAAGGAGCCGTTTCTGCTCACTCGCGGTGTGAGAGCCGTTGGAAGGCGGAGCTCTCGCCCTTCGTCTCGCTCTACAGCACGGCGCACACCATTTCTCTGGCCGGTTCGTTTCGATCGCCGTCATAGCCGCCGAAGCAGTCGTTTCTCCGCGTTATTTTCGACTCGTCAGCGGCATTTCGACTTGATCGGGATCTCGGCAGGCGTCTCCACTTCAGCGATCTTGAAGCGAGGCTCAGAACGTGCTAGAAGATCACAAATAACTGTTACGTCGAACCATATCCAGCAACGTGAGACTTGTGTCGATCAGTGGCACGGAGCGCGAGTGGGGACCAAATCATGTTCACCTTACGGGCGCGGCACTACTGGGAGCAAACGACTCGACACGGCCATCACAAGACGCCAACACATCCGAACAAAAGACGGGGAAACACTCACTCAACTGGGCGCGACGCAGCAGTCGCAGTCGTCAGTATAACACTGGGAGGGACGGGGGACGCGAGTGTTGACCTCTGGACACTCATACCGCGTCCGAAACGCGGGGTAGGAAGCAAATACTCGCAAGCTTGGGCGAGTCAGACCTAAATGGTCTCTTAAGAGTGGCGGAGAGCAGACTCACTCGCTTGCTAGTCGTCGAACGACACCTTCGAGTTCCGCACGGCGCGCGCCGAGCCACTCGTGGCTGTGAGGTGCACGGCCGTGTTAGTGCGCGTGTACTGGTATACGTCCTCGGCGACGCTGCGCAGCTCTGCCATTTGCATGAAGAGCTCGTTCTTGAACATGCTGGAGTGCGGCACGTGCTTCATGTTGGCGGTCTCGAGCACCTCGTCCACGTTATCGAAGTCGTCCTCGATCTCCGAGTCGTACACACCGCCACGATCCGAGCTCGAGCTACTGCTCTTACTGCTCTTGCTGCTGGCTCGACTGGTGACGCTGTTGGACTGCTTCTCCCTTCGGCTGCTGCTGAGGTCGTCGGCGAGCTGTCCAGGCTCGAGCAGCACCACTGGCGGTCCGTGGCTGCTGCCAAGTGACCGGTTCGGTGCCGCTAGCTCCTGCTCTGAGCTGTTGTGGCTAGTATAACTCTGGTTCAACGCTGCAGAAGCTGCCGGATCATCGCGTGGCCTACTTTGGTTATTTTGGCTGGTATAGTTTCGGTTCAACGTCGATGCTGGTGCGTCCGGTTGATGAGCGGGCCGGTGACTGTGATACCCGCGCGAGGATATGGAGATCATTTTCTTCGTGGCATCGGGGTCTTCAGTCAACTTTAGCTTAACAGGCTCCCTTGCTCCACTCCGCACGTTGCCTTTGGCGCTGGTACTCGCCGCGGATTCGCCTGCCTTCTCGCGTTCGGACGACTTGGACGGGGGATGGCGATCGTGCCGCAAGACGCGGCCGAACCGGCCGGACATGACTTCGGCTCGCGCGATTTCGAGTGCGCTGGCCTGCGCTGTGGACGTGATACAGCTCTTGCACAGCTCCACCTCCTTGGGCGTGACCTCCTTGCACCTCTTGCGGTGACGCGGGCTCGTGTCCGCGAAGTAGATGGTCTGTGTGACCGAGCAGCGCGTGCACATGGCCTTGAAGCACAGCTTGCACTCGAGGGCGTGGCGCCGCTTGTGCAGCAGGCCGCTCTTGAACGACTTGCCGCAGATGCCGCACGCGCGAGCCGGCGGGGCGCGTTCGTCGTTCATCTGCATGATGACGTTACCGCCGTGGGTGTCGTTCGCGAGCCGCCACGCGAGCTTCTTGCGCTGTCCGCACTGCACGGCGCTGCCCACGTACAGCAGCGTGTTGGACACCGAGTTGAGCGCAACGCTCTCGGACACTCGTCCTCTGGGATCCACCCACGACGTGGCGTACACTTCGCAGCTCGCGGCCGGCGCAGCCTTCCCTGCGTCTGTGCTGTTGGCACTGCTCTTCGGCCTCTGAGCCTTGAAGAGGTAGCAGCTCTCAGTGCGGGCGCGCACGATGCCGTGGCTATCACGCAGCTCGCCGCACATGGGTAGCTGCACCGACATCATGACCTGGAAGCCGATGCGGTCGTAGTCATTGGGTCCGGCGTCCACGTCCCGCGCCGGACGGATCAGCACGCCCGTCGCCTCGACGTACACAAGGTCGCGGGGGGCGACGAATTTGTTGACACCCGACCCCTTGGTCGCCTTGACGAGCCACTTGATGCCGAAGAAGCGGAACGGGTCGCGCGGAGAGGGACCCTCGAGCTTGTAGAGCACGTCGGCATCCACCAGGTCGTCGTGCGCGTACGCGGCCTTGAGAAATATGGCGGCGCAGTCCGAGGCCGCCACGCCGTACATGACGTCGTCGAGCGAGCCGAGCACCGATCCGACGCTCAGCAGCCGCGGCAGGGTCGACGTCCCATTGTCCATGCCCACCGAAGACGCTAGTGATTTGCCGTCGGCGTCGAACGCGTCTGCCGGCAGCTGGTATGACCTGGAGGCGAGCCGCGCCTGCTGCTGATAGGGCGTCGGCGGCGTCACCCCCCGCGTGCTGCTTGTCGACCCCGTCGTCGTGACATGAGGCGACGGCGGGGGGACCGATGCGGCCGCGCGCCTTGAGTTAGAGAGTGAGGAGGAGGAGGAGGAGGAGGGGGAAATCGACGAGGACGAGGACGAAGTGCTGCCGCTGCGCTTGCTGTTGCTGTGGTTGTAGTAGCTGTCGCTGCTGCCCTGCGGCCGCCCCGAGGATGCGGACGACGACCAGGACGACGCGTTGGACCTACTGTTGCCGCGCGGCGTGGCCTCCTTGGACGGTGCAGCGGCGCTCGGGTCGACGGCCGGCGCCTGCCAGTTGCGCGCCTCGCGCTCACGGTAGACCGTCAGGTTCTCGCGCGTGCGCAGCACCCGCCAGCGCGCCGGGTCGACGCGGCGCTCAGGCGTCTGCGCGTACGCGTCGAAGTCGTTGAGCGTGCGCGTGAGCAACGCGCGCGCCGCGGTCTTGAAGCACGCCGCGTCGTCCTCGGAGAGCGTCACGGGCGGGAACAGCGGCCTCCGCGACGGCAGCTGCGGGGTTGTCGGTGGCACCTCCATGCTTCGCGCGCTAGCTTTCCGGAGGTGACGGGCGAACGGGGACGACTGGGAGAGTGGACGGCACTGTACGCACGCGCGCCGGTGCCTGACAGAGCCACGGAGGCGGCGGCGGGCGGCGAATGGCGATAAAGCGGCGCGCGCGGCGTGCCACTGTGGCATAGTCTCCGGCGCGGCGACGTACCGTGCACGACTCGAAAAGAAGACTATTTACTTGACAGGAGTTGTATTGAAAGGATGTATCACACTTAAATCACTGTATTGGTCGTGTGGTTAAAGCGTCAACTATGTGTATATATGCGCGAAATGATGACGGTTGGCTTCCAGAATCCTGCTCTGCAAGTGATTCCTCGTCAGCTTCCGATCGTTTTCATGATGCACTGGCAGGCTGCAAGGACGTCGGGCATCAATAATCACGGGCGCAAAATGGGCGGAGGCTTGCTCCTCGGCTCCTCGGGCTGAAGTTTAGGGAACAGGAGGCGGGAGAAGATGGGGCGGCGCCGTGCATCTTGGTGACCGGCATCGCTCCGATGATATCTGTTGCACTAACGCCCAGAACTGTTTTCTACACCACCAGGAAATTATAAATGTATACTATACTCAATATATATGTTACCATCATTCTTGTTCTGTGCCTATTTTTTCTGTCGTCGGCGCTACGCCTCTTATGACTTGGAATTGTATGCTGGAGCTGACTAGTTGTCACAACCGTGGGACGCGCTTCAACCGAACAAAATCCTGGGCGATAACCAGCATAAACGGACCGCTCGCATCCCACAGTAGCAAGGCGGTCGCAAGACCGTAAAGACTCGGCGTGCCCCGCGCTCGCTCGCGCTCGATCACCGCCGCCGCTCGTGGTACCAGGCGGCGCTTGCTTGCAAGTTACAGCACGGTCTCTGCCTGCCTCTCGCCATGCGCCAGACTAATCGCACTCCACCGTGGCGCTGTGGCTCCGAGCCAAAAGTCTGTGCTGGCAGCATTGTTGACGTCACGCCGCTCGCTCCGTGCCGTGGTCCACGACTCGTGGATTCCGCCTCAGAGTGGGTCTCACGTCTCTGCGCACTAGCAAATCGCGACGAGCAGGCCGTCGCGCAACGCGGTCGTCATTCCACTTTGCTCCGGCTTCACGCGAGGCGGCATTGCAATAGGGCGGCCCGACGGTCCTTCACTGCGCGTTTGACAAGAGCATTGCGCTCCGAGAGCGGATAGCCAGCGCCTCCTCTGCTTAAGACGACACGTGATGCGGACGCCCCACTCTCTCTGGATGGTCGACGCGGCAGCTGCGAGCTCTGGGCAAACAGTCCCTCGCTCATCCTTCCGTGTAGCCCTGCCAGTTCGCGTTGCCGTGACACGGCGGCGGTCACCGCCACTGGTCCACCGCGTGCTGCAAATCACAGGATCCCACATGCCTAGCCCATGCTGCTGTAAGCGTCACACATGATTGCTGCCCATCGCAGGGCCCCACACCGCATTTGATCGTCCAAAGAATTGCATTCGACACGTTACTCGTACACGCATTGACGCTACATGCTCGTCGCTGGACACTCTCATGCGGTCACTATACTCGTCGTGAATCACGCCGCGGCGGTCTTGACCATCCAGCAGTGCCGCTCGCCGCGCTCCATGTAGGTCTCACCCGAGGCGCAGCGGTAGCCGAGCCCCTCATAGAAGGACCGCCGGTCGTACCGCGCCGACAGCCCGAGCTCCTCCACTTGGTGCGCCACGTGCGCCTCTACGCCCTGGATGAGCGCGATGCCGAACCGCTTGCCTCTGGAGGTCGGCAGCACGGCGACGCGCCCGATGCGGGCGGTGCGCGCCGCGGGGTCAATCAGGCACCGCGCAACCGCCACGAACTCGTCCGTGTCAACGTCCCTGCCCAAAAAGTGGATGGTCGCCTCCCGGCTGTCGTGCTCGTCGATCTCGTCCGCCGCGTTGAAGCCCACTTCTTCCACAAACACGCGGAAGCGCAGTGCGATCGCTGCCTCTCGCTGCTCGTTGGACGTCACGGCCGTCACCTCCAGCGGCATCCTGGCCCGAATCGGTTACTTGGGGGTCTTGGATGGAGTGGCTGGCTCGGAGCGCGTTGGGAAATGAACGACACACGTCGCCACCGGTGGCGATCCACGTCTCACAGAGCCTAGCAGACGCTCAAGGGGCTGCTGTGGCTGCGTTGATGCCTCACAACGAGTCCGATGTTGCACTGCAACCAGTTGCAGTCAGTCAGTCCGTTGACTGATGATTTGATGAGCTGGGTGATTGGACGAGTGCGAACCAGAGTGATGGTCATCGGAGCTCTCCATGCCACTCAGAGAACGTACAGCATCACTCACAATTGAATGCGCCGCTTCGTCGACGGTCCGCTACTCGAGGCCATCGCCGCTCCTTCGCTCCATCTCTGCCTCCTTCTCGCCATGACGCTGTCGGTGTCCATCGTGTCGACACCCGAGGACAAGCAAATCGCGCTCGGCCTGCGCTACCGCGTCTTCATCGACGAGCAGAAGTTCGACCCGGCCATCGAGGTGGACAAGCATGACGACGAGCCCACGACCGTGCATTTCATCGGCAAGGACGTCGAGCAGGACAAGTACGTGGCAGTTGCGCGTGTGTTACTGGACGAACAGCAGCGCAAGGCCAAGATCGGGCGCGTGGCCGTGCTAGCCGAGTGTCG